>KZ308653.1:0-27894 GCA_000376725.2 Ladona fulva
GTGATGTGGAAAGTATGACATACAAAAGGATTCGTGGAAGAGATACCGTATATACCCACGTAAGAGACGTATTTATTCACAAAACATTAGGTTACAAAGGAGAATGCGTATTATAGGAGGATATAAAGTTCCCAGGGAGTTTGTTATGATAGATCAAGAATACGGTCCCAAAAAACCTGCTTCGTCTTATACGCGGGTGCATATTGTACCTTGGTTTTTACGCTAATCCTCACATGTTTTACAAGATGTTATATTGAGTTGATTCAGTGGTATAACTCAATTTTGTTTTAAATGGAAGAAATCAGAGGCATTACCGTTACCAATATGTCAAAGACAGCTGCGGATGTAGTTTTTTTACGAATTTCGATGGGTATTTTTTTAAATTTCTGAATAGTTCTTTCCATTTAATTTAAAATTCATTCACTATTCAATAGTTGGTTGTGTTGGTTTTATTGAAATGATCATCACATTTAACATGATTGTATTATCAAATTTAGCATAATTTCAGGTGGCCAGTGACGACTCCTGTGAAGACTCCTGTGTCCTCCTTCCCTTTATTCGACCAAAGTATTTCTTCGGTGGCATCTTTTATATCGTCAAATAGTCAATTTGGTAAGTCAGGATGCAATGCATGAATTTGTTTTGAGCCTATTTCCACTCCTAAAAAAATTCAATTTTTCCCTGAAGCTCTTAATCGTCTCTTAAATTTAATCTTATACGTTCATATCATCATCATGACTTTTGGAGTTTCTCGCCTTTTGTTTATCCTATCATAGACGATCCTAATTTGAAAATAAATCCTTGAAAACTGCTCTAAAATCACAAATAAAACTACAGGTTGTCTCTTGTATGACCAAATTATTCAAAACTACGTCAGTACGCCTTGAGTATTCCAAGTTCTGAAATTCGGTTTACCATTCCGTAACGGAGAAATGGTGCATTAAATATAATTGAGAAGATAAATTAACGTCAATATTTAAGATAAAGGAGTGATTTCGGAACAAAATATAATTAAAACCTCGGCAATGAGGGTAATAACACCAAATGAATTAACGAAAACGAATTAATGAATTATATATAATATAGGAATACGAATACCATAATATAAGAACCAAACAGTACGACGCCATTTATTCGCAGAAAACAAAATACGAATTTCGGTAAAACTTCGGTCCCAACCATTCAGGCTTATGGAAGCTCAGTCTGCCCTTCATAAATTAACTGCGTCAAGTTAGTCGTAAGAGGGAAAAAATTATCTTACTCTCTCCCGAGGTAAGTTTACCGCTAGGTGTTGCAAATCCTACCGCCGCTTCAGTTCCATTAATTTTCTGATGGAATCAAGCTCCGTTTTATAATTTGTTTTGGCAACGCTGTCCTCCACTCTTCCCCGTGATTTCCCTCTCAATCCATTCTGGACCGGGCACCTCCCTCAGTCGTGATGGGCGTCTGGATATACGATACCAAGCACCAATTAGGAGCACACACCCGTTGGAACAATAAGCAGGTCGCACCACCAACAGATGGATATGAAGCGACAGATACCGGTTCTCCCTTTTTTCTCCTCTCTTTCTCCCTTTATACGCACATACGTGAACGCGTGTTCCATGCACACTGTGATTGACGTCCTCCCCTCGATTACGACGGCTGCAGCGGAGAGGATAAACGCCAACTGTTGAATCCGTCGCGTTGTTTTGAATTAATGTCGCTCTTTGCCTCGGGTGTTTGTTTCGTTCATCGTTTTTAGCCGAAGGAATAACTTCGCCATTTCGGTGCTTTCCGAACACCCATTGTTTTAAGGGAACTTAGATACTTTCAGAGCAGGGATATGGCTCGTTGTTTTCGATCTGTTGTTATGAGCGACCCCGTGCTTTTCACCCCCTTGTGGAGAATCGTGTGTATTGCCCAATTTTATGCCCGGTATTATAAGGTGTACTAAAATGGATTTTGCACTTCAAGGCTAGGTAGTGTTAAAGTGAAGATTATAGTGAAAATCCATCCTATTCCATCATGTATGTTGGCAGGGGCAGATTGAAGCTGTTGTAGGGCTTAGACGTAAAGGTCAGACTAAGGCCTCCAGAAGGAATTACGAGTAAAATTGGAAATTTTTATAATGTCGTATCATATTCATTCACAAATATAAATCCCATAATAATCTTTAACACTTCACTGGGGAAAGAATAATAAACATGTTTTGAATAATAATACATTGTATTTCTATACATGACATTGAATGTTGGGTAGAATTTGTTACATTACATAAAGATATAAGCAATTATACGTATTCTATAAACATATTTTTAAGAGTTACTCAACAAATATAAAATACTCTCTTGAAGCGAAATGGTTATATAAAACACTACAATTCAGTATATAATTATAGTGAGTTGTTCTTTGACAAGATTGTGTTTAAAATAATTTTTTGCTATTATTACAGTCGATTAGATGTTAGTCATATAAGTTCGAGACTCTCTCCTGAAAACTAACCTGGAAAATTATACTTGGAAAATGTGTCCTCTTATATCTAGTTTAAATACACGTCTAGGTTTTTAAGAAGCTCATCAGAGATGATACACTATTGAACAGTTTCTAGGAAACCTAGGCTTCTCAAGCAACAGGATAGTCTATTTTTAACAAAATGTTGAGTTATTATCAATTAATTCTTAATTTGAAAATGTTTCATCCTGATATTTAGAACGTTATTTAATATCTATTAAATCAAACATTTCGTTATCCTAAGTAAATATTTCGTAACGAATATATTTCGACAATTTTTTCTGGAATGGTACCATTTTAAAATAATTTTTGTGAAAGCATCTGCAAACGCCTTTTATTTTTTTATTGCCGAGAATGTATGCATTCAACCTCTTTTCCGGCGCACAAAAGACATAATTAAGATGAGAAATGGATTCCTTCGTATTCGACAGTATCTTTCATAAGTAGACGCGCTCGGAGGAACAAAACAGCAGAATATTGTTCTAACGTACGTGGCGTTTTCCACATTCAATCCAATTATTCGTTATCGACCTTGTGGCACATCTTCATCACAAAAATGAACATATACACAAAAATGATCGTTTCTCCGGTATGAGAATTTTTATTTCACTGCCAATAATTTCTGAATTGGTTATCTAACTTATTTAGCAATCTAAAATCACAATTAGTTTGAGGGAATGATATAGCCATTCCTTTCCCACATTTTCTTTTAGATATTTGCCGGAGGTGCATGAAAGCATAATTCTGCTCGAACTTCTAAAGAATTTTCGCACATTGAATCTAGTCATTTGGCCCCGACTTTATAGCAGGTCTTCATCACGAAGAGCGTTCAAAATACACTTCCACCTGTACCATATTTTGAGTCGTGACATCAGAGGTGTAGCCAATGGGAGAGGGGTGGGGTTAACCCCAAATAAGGGCCAACAATAAACGAAAGCATGCGAGAGGATGAGCTCCCGCAATTACGCCACACTAACTACGCTATAGATTCTCAGGATATATATTTGAAATAAATCAGTTTATAATTTCATTAGTTTTTGGGCGGAAGTATTCCTACCCCTGATTTTCAGGCAACTCAGCGTTTATTCCATGGCTTTAAACTCCCTCATAGTGAAATCCTGGTTACACACTCAGAAATATTGTTTTATTATATGTATCTTCGAAATCTTCGATCTCTGCGGTACAGACACATACATTTTCATTTTTACACTATGAATTTCCACGTATTCCTTAGGAATGTTGAGTTGTCTGTTTTCCTCAAAATGGGCGAAGGAGGGGACAGATTCGTTTGAAATCGAACTTTTTAAGTTCCATTCGGACGATCACCACCGATGCGTTACGATCCTACTTCGGAACACGCAGAAAAATCTCGTTCTCGAATCTTAACATTTCGAAACATCCCTCAGAATGATGACAAGCCGGAAACGGGCCATCCAGGAGGAAAAGGAAGAGAGATTTCATCGAAGAATCGGACGAGTGAGACGTTTCTAGAAAGGAGGAAACGCAGCCCTTGATAAGATGAAGGAGATGCGAATGAAGAAATGAGAGGTTGCTATTGGAAACGTTTGGATAAAATTGTGCGGGAGGGGAGATATTGAGGCCACCTCGTCTAAACTCTCGCTCCTAATCTTCAACCTCCCACCCCCACATCGTCTCACCCCCGGGACTCAATCTCTTTCATTGCGGTAATCATCGGGAACCCAGCGAAGCAACTCCACCCCTCGGAATAGCCGCATCCCTGAGGGCCCAATTAATGCCTCACAGCGTGTGAAGTGTCCGCCGTGATTGGTCCAAAGGAGAGAGTTTTTCAGGGCTTTCGGTGGGTGGGTGCGAGAGATCAAGGAGGAAAAGAAGGGAATGAACCGAAAACACAGAGACGTACGAGGGATGAACTTTTTGCGCGCACCTATTTATAATATAATAATCGTAACGACAGTTTTTTCCCTTTTCCAAACGAAACGTATTCTATTTCTGGAAAAGCACGCATGGGCTTTAAATGTCGTGTGGATTTAAAGATTCATTCAGTCGTCTTTGAACATTTCTTTATGTCGTAGAAGCTTATTCGTACTAGATTTCAAAATATTAAAATTTCTGCGAAAACTCTCAGTTGCAGACAATATAGAATTCACCAGAGAGATTAGTTATATAAGATTGAGAGATTTCTTACATAATGTTATGTGTTATTAATACGCAACTGATTAACAGCATTCACAAGGGAAACACCAAGTTTGTGTGTCACGTATTCGAAGGAGACTCTTAGGGTATGTTCCTTGCTCTATAATAATAGACACGTGTCTGACCGTAGTAGTATTATTCGCCGAAGTAGTAATAGTTTCGCAAAAGTCGAACGCGTTGCCCACTTGGCTATCCGGGAGCCGGACGTGTCCGACCGTTCAACTCAATAGGCCTTTGTTTATGCGAAATTAGCATTTACCGTATAGATCGCGAAATTTTCCATGTAGGGAAATATTTTCAAGAAATTAAATACTTCTTCACCATTACATCTTGTCTTTCAAAATTCATTCTTTACATTTTTCTTAAGATTTATTCTGATACATTTTAGGTCGGATCTGTGGTATCTATTATGCATAATAGAATCTCAATTCTCAATTGTCAGTAGATATACTAATAATAATTATTATTAATTTATCACAAACAGATTAGAAATGAACCTAATTACATGTGATACAATAAAATATAGCAAAAATAAATAAATTGCGAAAGAATTAGTTTGAAACCATAAAAAACAAAAATGAAACTAAGTGATTATAAACATGAATAGTCAAAAACGACAAGAATTAATATACAAATTCTTTCCAATCCACGATTGTCGTTGACTTAGCGTATGGCGTGTGGGCAGTAATGGGAAACCACCATCAAAGATGAAATATCGATCCAAGCTATCATTGGTTTGGCACCCAAATCGTAGCGGACCAGATCGTAGCGGACCAAATCGTAGCGGACCAAAGTTCCGGCTGCGATTGGTTTGATCCTAGAAGGCCCTAATTTCCCGATTTTCCCCGTAAGAATGTATTATGCAGATTTTCTGAAAATAATGTTGAGTACTTTCCTGGACGTTAGAAGGTTGAGAATCGAGATGTTGTCAGTAGACCTGCTTCTGTAACGATCTTGAGTTCGACGCCAGACCAACACAAAATTCACCAATAAGAATCGGCAGCTAACAAATTCTAACTCTTGTATATGGCATTGTTTTTGAATATTCCTTTCTTATGTTCATTTTCAAGGTTGTTATGTCTAGCAAAATCAGCAGTATAGAAATAACTCTATTTATTGCGATAATTTCTGCACGGTTTCTTTTAAATTTCGAAGAAATTTGACAATGCTCTTTCCGTATACGTGCGACAAAGTGTATGGGTGCTTGTAGTTTTTTAGCGGACGAGAAGTAAACGCATAAGTCTGCCTTAACCTAGGTAAATATTATTGCATTGCCCCTCTTCACAATTACTCTGATAACTTTAAACTGCTATCACCCCAGAATTAGTGTACATTTTATTTTTCTTTGTAGTCTAATGAGTTAGGTTGTAAGTTAATGGAGCAATTTCTCTCTTATCTGTGTACACACGCGTCATAGATATCGCGCAGTTATCATTTCTCAGCTTAAAAATAAAATGAGTAATAAAAAAGTAAATGAGAATTTAGGTTCCATCATATTCTTCTTCGCGTATTTTTCCGTGCGTGTGTTACTAAATACTCTTTCAAATTGGCAGCGCAACTGCTAGCGTCCTCTTAATGCATTTGAAGCAATCTTTCGAATTTCGACCACGTGCTGAATTCGGAATTCCAAAGAGAGAGTGTAAGCCGTTGGGCGTTGAAGGAATCCTTCCTTAATTTTTAACAATCAAATTATTAAAATGTTCCCCTTGATGTATAATTATGTATGTATTCCCTACAGCAATATCAAAATTCTAAAAATTGTTCGGACAAAATCCGAAAGTTTCTAAGCTACGATCTAGGAACGCCCGATTGCTGTACGATATGATACATGTAATTTTTCAATTTATTTCTAAAATTAGGGGAGTGATGTATAGATGTTATAATCCTTCCTTAACCGATAATCAGGTAATCACCACCGCTTATAACGGTTTTCAGGCCACTAAAATTGCCTAACTCAAATTTCGCAACGGCGTAATGCTCCTTTATCTAAGGATTCCAACGTGAATACCAATTTTCATAATCTCCCAAAAACGGCGATCGGACGAAAACTCCTCCCACGTGAATCCATCTTCTCACTTCATCTGAGGTCTTTCACGCTCCCATTTCTCACCACCAAAAATCTTTTCGACACTCTTTTGTTGGCTCGCCGCGCACCTTATTACTCTTCCCTTCTCTCGTTAAGCTCTCCCTCGGTCGAGATCGCCTTAAGGGACAACTTATTACTAACTCAAAGTGTTGAAGGAAAGTAAAGACTGTGTGCTTTTCCAAGCGGACCTCTCGGCGTTAACGGAAATCCTTGCTAAGTTCCGGGATGTAAAGCTATTGGATGAATTCTTCGCGTAAAAATGTTTCGTCTTTCAATTAATATTCTTTTTCTTATGTACAAGGTGAAAACATTAGATTTTGTACCTGTTGACGTTATTTTTTCAAAACGTAGCTACATGTCTTATGTTTTTAATGCTTCATAAATTACCGGAAGTTGTTATCAGGGTCGACCCAGACACGGGTGATGCCGGTTGCTGAGGTTCGGAAGGTGCATAATGTTAGAAACTTTTTATGAAACGTGAAAACCTTCCTAAATAATAAATTTGAAGAAAACCCAGCTATAAAATAATTTATGGGGGCTACTCACTATGTGGATGAATCCCAGGCTTAAAGTTTTCTTGAGAATTTATATCTGATCGCTACTGGAAGTATTCTAGCAATGGTAAAAATGATGCGCAGTAGGAATTTTACTGGTAAAAATTTTGGTAAGGTTAATTTTGAATGAAAAGTTTAATAAATTAATCAATCGAAACTAAATATCATAGGCTATTCTCAGGAACCCAGCGAAGCAACTCCACCCCTCGGAATAGCCGCATCCCTGAGGGCCCAATTAATGCCTCACAGCGTGTGAAGTGTCCGCCGTGATTGCTCCAAAGGAGAGAGTTTTTCAGGGCTTTCGGTGGGTGGGTGCGAGAGATCAAGGAGGAAAAGAAGGGAATGAACCGAAAACACAGAGACGTACGAGGGATGAACTTTTTGCGCGCACCTATTTATAATATAATAATCGTAACGACAGTTTTTTCCCTTTTCCAAACGAAACGTATTCTATTTCTGGAAAAGCACGCATGGGCTTTAAATGTCGTGTGGATTTAAAGATTCATTCAGTCGTCTTTGAACATTTCTTTATGTCGTAGAAGCTTATTCGTACTAGATTTCAAAATATTAAAATTTCTGCGAAAACTCTCAGTTGCAGACAATATAGAATTCACCAGAGAGATTAGTTATATAAGATTGAGAGATTTCTTACATAATGTTATGTGTTATTAATACGCAACTGATTAACAGCATTCACAAGGGAAACACCAAGTTTGTGTGTCACGTATTCGAAGGAGACTCTTAGGGTATGTTCCTTGCTCTATAATAATAGACACGTGTCTGACCGTAGTAGTATTATTCGCCGAAGTAGTAATAGTTTCGCAAAAGTCGAACGCGTTGCCCACTTGGCTATCCGGGAGCCGGACGTGTCCGACCGTTCAACTCAATAGGCCTTTGTTTATGCGAAATTAGCATTTACCGTATAGATCGCGAAATTTTCCATGTAGGGAAATATTTTCAAGAAATTAAATACTTCTTCACCATTACATCTTGTCTTTCAAAATTCATTCTTTACATTTTTCTTAAGATTTATTCTGATACATTTTAGGTCGGATCTGTGGTATCTATTATGCATAATAGAATCTCAATTCTCAATTGTCAGTAGATATACTAATAATAATTATTATTAATTTATCACAAACAGATTAGAAATGAACCTAATTACATGTGATACAATAAAATATAGCAAAAATAAATAAATTGCGAAAGAATTAGTTTGAAACCATAAAAAACAAAAATGAAACTAAGTGATTATAAACATGAATAGTCAAAAACGACAAGAATTAATATACAAATTCTTTCCAATCCACGATTGTCGTTGACTTAGCGTATGGCGTGTGGGCAGTAATGGGAAACCACCATCAAAGATGAAATATCGATCCAAGCTATCATTGGTTTGGCACCCAAATCGTAGCGGACCAGATCGTAGCGGACCAAATCTCCGCGGACCAAAGTTCCGGCTGCGATTGGTTTGATCCTAGAAGGCCCTAATTTCCCAATTTTCCCCGTAAGAATGTATTATGCAGATNATGTAAATGCGATAAGATCTTTACTGTTTTACTAAATTTATCAAAGTTTACCATATTACAAGAATATTCCATTTCCCCTTACCTCAATATTTTACCAATATACCAATATAAGACATAAAAATATTAAATATTCTTAGAATTTAACAAAGATATTCAACGCAATATAGGTGTGAAACATTTTATCCATCGCTACATTCTGGACGAAACTTATAAGTGCTCAATAAAACATTAAATTTTAAAATTTGTTTTCCGTTCCCCATATTCTATATTCATTAATTTACGATACTCTATGACTTAAGGTTTTAATGAATAGTCATCTGAATATCGCACATGAATGAACTATGATGCACTTTTAGTCTATCTTCCATAAAAGATGATTCTTGAAGTTTATGGAGAAGTTTAATGATCTATATATGCTTAAAATGAAACATCAAGTAAATTACGATTATATTCCAAGGTGCTATTTTTGGAACGGATGTAAAATTCCGTCATTACTGTTATAAATCACGGATTAATTTATAAAACAACTTTTCTGCCAAAGCCTTGAGGTTTAAGACGAGTCAGCCTTTATCAAAATAAAATTTACTCAACTGAAAATGCGTATGTATGCACCTCTTTAAACGCGTATTCCATCATTCTCTCAATAGAATGCAGTACATTTTATGATTGGGCTTTATTGTAGAGATAATTTGTCCCTTTATTTTAACACTTTATTCTACCATTACTAATTAACTCATTACGTAAACTAGCCATCAGTATATTTTCAAATGTTCATTCCCTTGAGCACCAATAGGGAATATTGAATTTCTTCCAAAAGTATGCGTCCTTTGCTTTCGATGAATGAACATCTGCGCTGTAAATTTATGAGAGTATTCTCTCTCTCCACTTAACGAACGTTGCGTTTATGACTCGACTGCGCCGAATTCATTCCATTTCTCACGTTGACGCGGAACCCATCGGCGAATTACTCGGATCGTTTTCGCGAAAATCTACATACGACACGCTCGCCAAAAAGGAAGGAAATGTTGATGAGGAGGGAGATTTAGGATTCCGGATTGAATGTATAAACGCAAACCCCAAAGTGGATTTTTTGCCGCGAATTATGCGCGTTATAAATTCGCGACGAGTGATTTATGCCGAATAATGATTCCCGAAGGAGAGACCGTTTCGCGGAACGCGTTTAAAAATTATAATGATGTGGATTTCGGAATTTGGCTTCGGAGAGCGTTTCCTCAGGAGAAGCGTCGATCCTTTCGGAAAACGCGCTTCTTTTTTTTCAAAGACGCACCCTAAAAGAAAAAATGCCCCAGATGATTACACGCTTCATAATTCGAGCCATAAGTCACGAAAAAGAAGCGAACCCCCCTCTCCTACTTAAAATACAGCGCCTCGTCGGGATAATTCAGGCGGACTTAAATTAAACCCTACGCCTTCACCCTCACAAACAACCCAAGACGTCTTTAAACAACCTCTCGGAGAACCCTTATTACCAATATTTTGATTGCAATACGCCAATGGACGTTATGCGTCCGTGAGGCTCATGAATTAACGTGGAAGAAATGTTGGCCAATAATTGGAGAGGGCGAGAGCGGCGTCTAATCACGGGCTTGAAGGCACGCGCACGCAGACCGATCTTCACCTGTCTGACCGGCCGATGATCCACGCCCTTCGCCGGCGGGCACGAGAACTATTCTTCCTCCACGCTCTTCAACTTCCTATTCAAAGGGACGCCATTACGGCCGTTTCGTCTTTAAAACTTTGCGGAGATGTCGACCCCCCCGGTGCAGTTTCTTTATCTGTTCCGTTACGCTAATTTGAATGCTCAATGTTGCTGATCATTTGGTTCTTCCCATACTCTAATCACTTCTCGGTACGTGGTCGCTCCCATTCCGCCGGAAACGCTTAATCATTACTTATCATGAGCGATCATAGGTTTAACGGTAATCGCTTTATTTATGAAAATGATTTATATCTACTAGGTTTTTCATTTGGAGCAATATTAATTCTATATCTTCCTTCTCGTTTCATCACTTGAAAGAAACTTGCCAGTGACGATGTTTTTCTTATAAAATCCCTTCATGATTCGCTGTTTTATCTATCTCGTAGCGTTGCTCTAACCATCCCCTAGCAGTTTTTCTTACATATTTCTCCCTTAATTCGAGCTAAGCATCTAGTACATCTGGGTTCCTTATAATGTTTCTGTCGATGTTCAATGTTATCCCTTTTAATATTGATCTCAATCGATTATCTTGGATAATCATTTAGTGCATGAGATTTTCCTTGCATTATCTTCCTCCTTAAACCTACAAAATTTTCTTCAACATCTTATTTGCATGATACCTCCCTTCAAAACTACTTTTAAATTTAAACCTGCGCAGCAACTCTTTTTCGATTTTTATGTAAGAAACAGCTTTATAAATCCAGAAAAATAAGATACTGAATTGCTGAATAAATCTTTTAAACAGTTTTCAAACCAATATATTTCCGTCAAATCTAAAAGTAATTAGTTTGCAGTTTTTCATCGACACTTTTTTTCACTTAACGAAGTTATGTTAATCGGATAGCCAAAATAATCCTTATTTGTCAACTACGTTTTTTAATATTTATCCCTGAATCTAGTAATGATTTTCAAACTGGCGAATTGCATCGTTCTTTATTGGTCGAAACATTTTAACAACAGGAGGAAAGGATCTTTTGGTTATAATTAAGAGGTATAACATATGGACAAAATCTATCGCATCATGTAGATATGTTATGATTGAATGGGCTGGCATTGAATTCTGGGCCATTACCTTAATCCTTGTGAAAAGTTATTGTAATATTTCTAATTTAGCGTTAGCATCGATCTTTCGGGTACACACAGAAATGTATGTCATCACAACACCTCTTTACTTTGATGAGCATTAAGAATGTGGGTGTACATCAGATAAGAGAAAAGACGGACACGAGGCAATACTTTGAAGTTATAAGCATTGTGATTTGAGAGTTACAACACTGAAATGAAGCTAAAGAATTACGTCAGTATGTATCAGACGTATCTCGGTATTTCTATTCAAGTAAAACATACTAAGTTTATGTATTAGGCCTCCGTGGCGCATTGGCTAGCGCGTTCGGCTGTTAACCGGAAGGTTGGTGGTTCGAGCCCACCCTGGGGCGGTGGCATTTAAGACACATTTTAGTTTTGTTCCGTCAAATCTCTTCTAAACTCTCCATCAACCTCCTCTTCCCTAATTCTAGGTAATTATGATATGAAAACAGAAAAGGACGCTTAGATGATTTTAGAATATTTAACACTCGAACTTACATAAACCTCATATTGCTCATATTACGGGTGTATCATCGTTATGTACGTATTCTACATTGGTAGTATTTTCATGCTTCGCTAAAAGAGAAATACAATATTTTTAATAATGAATAAATATGAATTTTAATATTAATTTTAATAATGTTTCCAGTTGACCATTCGTCGACTTCCAAGTAGTTATCGATCTTTAATTATGCCATATCGGCCTTTCAGAGTCTATATTGACAACTTTGCGGACTCATAATTGACATTTATAATAATTCCCTTCAAGCCGCCTATCGAAATAATAGGCAAGAATGATCGTGTATTTGTCGAGATTAAGCTCGGGTGGTCCACACTTTTAGCATGAGTGATATATCTTATTTATTTGTATCAAAAATGAGAAAGGTAAGAGTAGTCTTTGGAAATGAAATTTCGCTACTCAAGCTAATACGTTCGGAAAATAAACATATCAGGTCAAGGAGAAACACCAAGAGTAAGCAGGAGAAGAAAAGTAAAAAACACTTGTAAATACAAAATTGGAATATTAAACGAAAAAATGTATTCCGGATACGAATGAAAATGTTACAAAAGATACGAAAATAAGAATTAAAAAAAAGGAGAAATTTACATGAAAGGTAATGTTGCACATCTTATTAAAATAATAATTTTCGGAACGTGTGTTACATTCAACATGTAGAATTGAGAAGATAAGAGAATGAAAGATAGTTACTTAGGACACGCATTTTTCAGAAAGTATCGAAAATGCCACATGTAAAGGCCGTAAGTTCGGTTTATGAGTAGTGATGAGACGATAATAATATTATTACCGATTCCGATAATACTCCAAATTTTTTTCGGATATGATTCCCGATTCCTGCATTGATTAAAATTGTTGATTTGGAAAACAAGCACTTTATCAGCAATGTATATTTAATAATTAAGTGTGTAGTAGAATAGTAAAAAAAACTTAGTAAACAGAATAGAATATAATTTTATTGACAACTTGGCTACTAATTTTAACAATGAAGGGAACAATTTCTTTCTTTGAATCATCTAGCTATCATAAAATCTTAAAATTTCTAACAACAATTGGAGTTCCTTTTCTGTTTTTATAACACAGTTTTAAATATAATTATAGAACCAATGGTAAGTTATTTTATTAACAAAGTTTACAAGAGATCAAAAATAAAAATTTTAGTTGAAACCGAAACGTAATAGATCTAACGAATTGTATAGAAATTTCGAGAATTGGGCTGAAACACGAAGATTCCATAATTTTTGAAACAATAACAACAATAAATTCGCATTAAATACCATATTTGGACGTTATTTATAAATTTTGATTTTAGTTTTACTGATTGTTCAACTGAGGAGTGTTTATCTATTTACCTCTATTACTAGAAATGTAAAATTGAGTTTTAATTTAAATATTCTAACAATTTTGTAATCGTAAGTTAAATTTTCTCCGATTCCGGTTTCCGAAATTTTTCGATATTTCCGATTCCGATTAATCGTGCTATCACTATTAATTGGTTAGCAATTTTCTAGAACATCGACATTTAAAACTGGAGATATTTTTTCTGTTATGAATTCTTTCTTGTTTAATCGTCAATTTTGTTTCATTTAATAACCAAATTAAGCTTCTTTTTAAAACGAAGCACTCAGAAAATATTGAATTTTTCAGCAATGAAAGAATGGAATATTTTACCCAAAATTTCTTGTTAACTATCTTTAGTGACGAGAAGCTTGGAAAAGACTACTTCCTTGATCACGTAATTACGGAGATTCCATTTGGATTACATGAGAATCTTCATTTTTTCGAATGCATCCCGTGTTGCTATTAGATTAAAATAAGTAAGAAATAGCCAATCTACCCATGAACATCATCCCCAAGACCGGTTATTTCAAAACTTCTTACGGAGTCTTTCTCCAAATTTGATTTCAATTGAACACTTGGGTTGTTTTGTGGCACATGTTACAGATAATTAGTTGATGCAAGTAAGAATCGAGATTTAAGTAATAGCATAATCGACTCGTGAATAGAGGAGTACCTACCTTTGAAACGTTTCAACTTCGTCCATAATTGAATACCATACGAGATATATTAATTACATATCAATTCTAATAATTTTTCATGGAACACATAACCGTCGGCGGAACAACAGCGCATCACGGAAAACATTTTCGGAACACCTCCCTAGATTTAGCGCCCTCAGGCAGTTACCTCACTTGTTTACTATTCGGAGCCGACCCTGGATACATCTATTTCGAAATGTAACTCTTCTTATAGAGACATAGGTGTTGTGACCGTCTCTCAATGTAGAATAGACTTCCATGTCCGAATCGTGCCTACACCGGCTAACTTCCAAAGAACCTTCCTACCGTACGGTAGTCTCTCTAAGGTTTCCCCGGGGGTGCGGAAGGTCAGTTAGAGCGGCCCAGCTTCGCATCCCGATCCCTCCCTTTTTAACCCGGAATGATAAATGATGCCCCGATGCCGTGGGTCGAGACAAGCGCTCTGGGCAGGCGTACAGAGAGGTCTTGCTCACCGCAGAAGACAATGAGGGCAAAGGGCGTCCGAGTGAGAGGTGTGCGATCGCTGGCCTCCGATAGAATCCACTCCCGTCGTGTGTTTGGGGAGTGGCTCTCTTATTGGGCACCCAATGCGTTCTTTTTATTTCGCCAGTAACGATGTCGGGGTATTCTCCGCGATGAACTCATAACGGGCCGGTGAGTCAGTTCAGTGGCTCGAATTGGACCGGATCCACGGAGAGGGCAAAGCGGAAGGTGTTTGTTTTCCCATTGGCTAGACTGGTTCAAAATACCCACCATCGGAATCTGGGATTACGGCGTGATTCGGTGGATTGAGATGCGAACGGCGGGGCTTGATCCAGAAGACCGTATAGTACAGGGTTTGTAGAAAAGATAATTTTGGTCTACACCTGTGCTTCCGCTTTTCCCATTTCCCATTCAATCTCTATGATTCTCACCAAGCATGTGGATGTTTCTTGAAGGAAACTGGAACGAGCTCATTGTAAGGCGAGAATTTCGGGCAATTAAGATAAGATTGCTTTAATAATTCCCTAAATTCGTTGTGAATTGAAGAATTTCTTTTATACCGTGCACAAGCACACATTCATTGAGTTTACTATTCGCTATTATTAATCAATCGACGTAGACTCCCTCTCAAATTTGGCTCTAAGACGATTCAACGGGGTCTTTGAAAATCAAATTGTTTACGATATCGTGCCTTGTGCGTGTACTTCTGTTTATTAAATACTTTTTAGGGTGAACATGTGGTATGAGGTTTAACTTCATACAGAATGAGATGTCAACAATGTAAAACTTAATGATTTTTCACCAAAATGTGCTTAATCTCACTGTTTTATCAACGAAAATTAATTTCCTTAACATATTCTGCGTGAGGTACTTCTTGACGAATTTAGATGCGGTGCAAAATTTTACAAAATTGATAGACTTGTAGTAATTGTTTTAATTATCGCATGATCCAACTACCTGACTTGGTAGTTGGATCTTGAAGTCGAAGCTTATGGACAGAAAAATATTGAATTTGAATGTTGGTCAGTTTTACCTTAGAACCAATATGAGGTATGATATATATTTCACTGAATACAATAGGAAATGTATCAGGAATCTAGGAAAATCAAAGAAGTATTCTATTTTAGCGGAGTAAGCAGTTTAACTTCTACTGAATGAGCAGTTATTTACATAGTAATCATTGCAAGCCCATTCCTATACAAGAAACCTCCTCAAACTGCGATATTTCCTTAGTTTCTTACAGTTTATACTTTTAGATTCATGTTTACCGCCTATACTAGCGATTTCACTCCGAAGTCTTTTTATGCTAATCTTAAATCAAAGAAGTACATTGACACCACAGCAAGTTCGTATACCGGAACACAATTTTCCACAGGTTAGAACATATTTCTTTTAAACTCTCTTATAAGTCAAAGAGGAATACCATCTATTTTATGGTAATCCTTAAAATTTTCAGTCCCTTGCATCCAAGCGCATTCATCTAAATATTCTTACGCCAATTTTCGCTATCCGAGTCCGACAACAGCGAAATAATCTGTGTCATAAATATTCTTTATTAAATTGCTCGTTATCAGCGATGTCCTCTTTTTAATTATTTAATCGTTCAAATGGATGGTTTATTTCCTAATTTCCTTTTCTATATCAGTGGAAGAGATCTTTCAGACGTATCTAGATGAACCAAAACTTGGGTAACGTTTACCAACTGTGTCTAAGCATTTGGTGATTACATCTCGCGGATACCACAGGATTTAGAAATCTTTGAAACGGAGGAAAATCACCGGATAGCAAACACAAGATGGCTATCTCTTTCGGTTTTGGAGAAAGAAAAAAAAAGGTCAACGTGGCGATATCCGCATCCAGCATTTTCTTTTCGGAGCCTCTAATTTTTTTCTCCACCTCCAGATAAATTTCACATCGATCCTTTAATCGCGTCCAAGGTGTGCAACTCGGGATAAATCACGCGTCGCGCCCATAAATCTCACGCGAGCCCTCTTCTCACCCACGCCAAATGAAATCACTATTCTACCCCCCGCTGACGTCACAGTCATTTCCCACGCGATATTTTTATCGCCAGCAATTACCCCTCAATCTTTTTACGTTACGCGCTCACGATATGCAAAAGAAATAACGTTAATTTTTCCCGTCTAATATCCGCCTCCCAGTTCCCCCAGGGGCCACGAAACACTCCGGCCGTCCTTATTATTATTTTTTCCGTACTAAAGTTTCATGGGCGTAGCCAAGTCATTAAAAGTAATCACTCGCCGTTTTGGGTATTATTTCCCAAAGGCCGTTCCAGAGTCGCATACCGCTCATCTGAAATATAGAATTGCCTGCACCGCCCACTAACGTACTCTCGCGCGCTTCGCTCGTGTCTTTTGTTTCGAGGCGGAGGCAGCGCCACGAGAGACCTGCCCTCGCCTCAAGCCCGCCTGCATTGTCTCGTTTCTCTTTCTTTTCTTAATGCCGTGCAGCCAACCATCAGCAACCTGTTCTGGAAAGCCGCGTGGGTGTTTGATATAATGGTACGTCTCCGCAGGAATAAAAGAAATCAGCGGATAAGTAATAAGATGCATATCCGCGAGGCGCTGGCCGCTATTATTATTGATCGGCTAGGAAATAAAGCGAAGGTAGCAATAAGTCACCTTCGCGGGGATACGCGCCGTTGTGCTTTGTTTGTTGAATCGTCTCCCGAGGATGTGTTTATAAATGAGCGCGGTGCGAGAGTGCGGAGATGGGAGTTTAGCTAGCCGTAATGGTGGCGCTGGTAAAGAGTGATATGATTCCTCAGAAAAAACGCAGCGCGAGAGATGCAGCCCGTATGTCTTCCCGTTCATTTAATTCGAATATTTATGGAGCGCATTCTGAAGTACACCTTGTCCGAGAGGTTATCTTGTGTTGCTCTACGCGCGAGGTAAAAGCTGAATGAACGACAGAGATTTGCATAATCTAACATATAAGTTTTCTGGTGTATATGACATACTTAACATACCGACATGAAGAAATGCATTAATTTAATTCGCTGCTGCGCTTATTTATATACGTCTCTGTGATCTGACCGCTGTGTTCTCCGATCAATCTTCCCAAGTTATTTTTTGCATCGGCTAGATTCGCTCGAATGTAATGTCTTTGTTGGGAATTGTATTGCGGGGAGGGCATTGTTTTAAAAATAGCAGGTACAGTTGTTATTATTTATATTCTTTACATAATATGCGTTTTCACGCTATGTAGATAATTATCACAGGATTTGAATCGTTGAAAATAAATAAAAGGTGCGGATTTAAACCCTTGAACTCTATAGTACTGGAGAAACTAATTTTCAAATGAATAATAATAGAACGAGTACACAATCGTGATGTATCTAAAATAATTTTCGAAAAACATTCAATTGATATTAGTTATACTTAGAGTAATCGTACAATGAAATTTAAGATTGCATAAAATTTGAGAGAAAGGTGCTTAGGCTTGAAAATATTATTTCCTTTCTTCAAAAATAGTTTATTTGCGTGTTCCATTTTTTCTTCTGGTGCACATTTTTTATAGAATCGTAACCAATTTTTGTTGACATAAATTCATTTTTAGGAGACATTTACTGAAAAAGGAGAAGAATTTCCTTATTAAGAGTGAAGTCGATACATCAATACTAGACAGCCAGACAAAGGACTTTATTCGGCGAAATTGCGACCGGAAAGTCCCATATCTGATTTAACCAATTCAAATATAGTAAATAAATTACCATCTAATATCTGTCAATTACAGAAATGTATTGAATGGTTTTCTCATATACCTTTACTTGATATATGTATTTCATATAAATTGTGTGATTTTGTTACGGGCGAGGAAGATTTTTATACATTTATATTGTCATCTTCTCTGAATGAATATTGAGAGATTCGAATTTTCATTCCTTTCTGGTGATACATTGCGTCTATTCCCACATGCCAAGGGTTAGATCTAAGAAGATACTTGTTAGTCTAAATCTCGCCCTGAATAAAGTCCTTTATAATCATTACATGCATATTGGTAAAAATAAGGTATCATAGGCTATAATCAGGATTATTTACTTTCAATGCGTAATATAATTATATATTACATATTATGCATCTTTTGATAAATTCTTTCGTATTTCAGCACGATTCCATTGTAGTTATTAATATTTATTTCGTCTTATGAGAATACAACAGTATTTTTTAGTAGCAAACGATTATATTTAGATATTTTATCTCATTGATTCTTATCTAAACGTCCTGAGCTTACTAACATCTGCATGTTCAGTTTTCTGGGAAATGATTGCCTCACATTAACCTTTTATCTTTACCCTTCTCACGTATTTGTTTCCTTCGATTAGTTGAATTCCAATTTTAAACAAGTGACTGCAAACGAATGAGTATAGATTTCTCGGTATTTTGTCCTTCAACTCGCACCTTTTACACCCATTTGGTCATTCGTTCCACCCGGTTCTTGTATTCGAATTTCGAGATTTTTTTGTATCAAAATCAACTCAGCCACAAGAGCCACACACCTTTCACTGTTTTTAATCTTCTAGCCCTCTTTTCGTAGTTTTTGGAATTTTAACTAGCAGTCCCCTCGCCGTCTCCCGTCACGTACCTCTCCTTCCTTACCCTTCTTCATGTCTCTGCATACCTTGTTCTGTTCCACCCCAATCGAACAACCTGACTAACGAGCTGGTTAATTTTTTAAGGGGAGGATCGTTCTAATTCATGCGAGAAGGGGGTCTTCAATGAGGTCGTTAATCTTCGATCCAAGTTTTTCCTTTCGTCAGGGTTTTTTTATACCTTCCCCACTTCCGTTTCATATAGTTTTCTTTCCTGAGATGCGTTTGTCACTTCTTTTCTGTTTTAGTCAGGACATCTACTTTCATCCTTACCAATCTTGAAGCTCTTCATTGAGGAAGAGGTAATAACTGCTATTCTATTAGCGTAATTGCTGTGTATTTTTTATGAATATTGTTGAGCACTGTATAGTCTTCTTAAGAGACTGCTATGCATTACGGGGTCATATCATTTATCGTTGTTGAAAATCGTTTAAATTTGATCGTACTGCTGAGTGAAAATCTAACTGTATTGCTCCTTAGTTTATTTGCTCACAGGAAGTTTTTTCATGCGACAGTTAGTACTATTTAGTATTTTCATTGATACTAAACTGTTTTGGAACCGTAATATTTGCATTTCAAATAGTTCATTTGCTATTTGTTTTTTATTAAAAGTCATTTATAGTTGTTTTGTCTATGCAATAAAGTGCCTGCACCGTTTTACTTGCCTTGCAGATCTAATGAAACTTATTGAATTACTAGACCATATTTTTAGTAACTGAACAACCTTTTCCTTTCGTCTTCTTTGATTATATTTTTATCGTTATCAAAACGCTCCGAAAATTTTATCCCTCTAAGGAGTTTTAATCTAGGGAACGTTTTTAACCAAGAATTATACAAGTCTAATTAGGTTAAGAATCTTTTTCTCGCCTTTAAAGATGTTTATGGTATTCGAAATTATAGAAATTATACAAAGGACATCCGTGTGCCTTTTTGAAGACTCTCAATTTAAATTCCTCGGAAATAGTGATAGTTCTCTCCCTTGTGTTTGATCTTGTATGACTCGAGATCCCTCTGATAACAGATGCGTGTTCTCTATTTCGGTAGCATCCCGCTTCCTTAGGACGCACTCATATTGTAATTTTATTGATCCACAAGTATTCCCAAATAAAAATTATGCTTCATTTCCAACATTACGATATCGGATCGAACGTTTTTCTCTCTATCCAAACCCTCGAGACATTATGAATAAAATGAACGGCCGAAGCAAAAAACCTTTCGATCCAGATGGTTAATAATTTATGAATCGCATCATGCGTTCGCCCTGGCTCATTTCTTCATAATTGGCCCCGCATAATTATTCAAACAAACCTCGCATGCCTGCAGAGGGATCGTTAATTCCTTTGTATAGCTGCATATACGAGTTTTTCTGCCCTTATCCGATACATCTCATTCTCACCCAAAACGAGTCCGTCGAAGAGTCGAGTGGAAAAAGGTTTGAAGAAACAAAACACCACTGATAACCGCTCCGGGGATGTTTCACTCCACCTGTTTCAGATCCCGACTGGAGATAAAAACGCCTTTCGATAGTCCTTTTAATGGGAGGGAATCTGGAAAAGGGATAATTCCGAGTCTTCCTCAAAGGAATGCCCCGGAGGACGCGATGGATATGGCCTCCACTTTAAACACTGCGTGAAATAGTTCCGCGTAATATACGACTTTGAAGCTTCGTGTGTATCATCTCCTTAGCTTCACATGACGTGGACCCAAGCTGATTTGAAAGGTCTAACTCCACTGATGTCCTTTCCACGTGTTGACGAAATAATTCATCTGTTAAACCCAATGGTGTATCCAGATGCAATATTAAGGGAATATGAGGACATTGTTTTACGGGGGATCAGTACTAAAGGAAGACCTATTCTGGTGTTAAAAATTGTACACTTACGTCCATAGTTACCAATTTAAAGATTTTTCGCTATATCTAACCAATTTTTCCTTGTTTTAGCGACGTTTTAGCAACTTCTCGCACTCCGTAAGGCCTGTTTTTTTTTAAGTCGACCCTCCTCTACCTACTCGTAACACAATATGTTTGACTTATTGCATGATTAACTTTACATTACTTTCAGCTTCTTAAAGACAATATATCTATTATTAATTTAATTTTTGTATTTTATGAACTGATATTCCATCTATAGTAGCGAGTGAAATTTATTTTATTTGTTAACTAATTTTTAGCGATATCTTTGATGAGTTAATCGATTTTAGCTAATTTTCAAGGTGCACCTAGCGAAATTTTAAGAAATAAATTGGCATCTATGCTTACGTCAGTAGGTCATTTATTTGTTGAAGTTATAACTAAGGCGAATTCAACTGAATGAAAATAGATATTTGTTTAGAAGTGCAAGGTGATTCATGAAGCGCCATTTTTGGTGATTAAATTGGGAGACATATGCCTCCTCTGTTCTCTGAATGTCCCAGTAACAAAAATTATCATGCCTTTGCTAATTTCGGAAGTGGTGTGAAATATAGTATGTACATGTCCTATTGTACTCCTCCAATTAAAGTATCTGATTGCCTCCTTGCTATACTATGACCTACCATCTGAGGAATAAGAAAAACAGTCGCGCTTAAGCATAAGAATCATTCCTTTTTTGATAAATTTAATATTTACTTGGTAAAAATTTCATCATTCTTGTAAAAGTCGTTGCGGCAGTCCCTTCCCCCGTTTTACAATTTTACAGATATTTAGATATCACTCCTTCAATATTCTTAAGAAGGAACGTGATATTTCTGTTGAGGAATCATCTATGACAATAAAGAAAAATAACCAGCAAGGTATTTGTGGAATGCGACCATGGAATGTCATTAGAACGTTCAGTAGCTCGTACGATTCGCTTACAGCTTTGAATGTCGAAACAGCGATTCTAGTAGCTTTCATATTTTTGTAAGACTTATTGAAGCTAATCATGAAATGCATGTTCAATTAATTCAGTTGATGAAGCTTAGACATTGTAGAACCCCTTATTACACAATGGGGTAAAATAACTACTACTTTGATTACTTTAATAATAATTATTTCCATGTAGTTATTTATTCGTCCATTTATTTCATATCAATTTACAGTTAAGTTATTTTGACGTCAGCTTAAGACTAACTATTTAAGGCACTGTTACCAAATATGAAGGGAAGAGCGTTTTAAATATTTCAACAAAGTCTAAGAGATAAAGTTATTGTAAGACCAATAAATTATTTATAATACATTGTAATAAATTATTGTGTTTATATTAACTAATTAAAATAAGAAATTGACCACAATGATCGACCGCGAAAGAAAGGGTATTATAAATCCTTAGTTATAGTTAAGTTATACATCCTTTATATTCATTGTAGTAAAACAGCATTGAATTCTCATGGACCATTTCCTAAGAATCTCTTAGGTTTTACATCCACATTATTCTCTTCTCCTATTATTCTTAAATCAAATGATATATAAAATATGACAATGAATTAGATGGAAGAATAGACTCTCGATGTCGCCGTATTAAGACGTTTTATTATTAATTTTAAAAAGACGAAACTGGCGTGGAGTTTCTATGTTTCTGTGCATCTCATTGTGAGAGGAAGATGGATAGCCGTTGAATTAGCTTCGATTCGCTACCAACAGTCATAGTCAGGTAAATATTAGAATCCTGTCACAAGCATTTTCACTAATTTACACAATAAACGCATTAATTATGTCCGTATCTCCTAAGGAACGTTCCTATCCACACGATTTCTCGTGCAATAACATCCGAATCCCTGAAAGATAGTTTGTATCAATAGCTCGTAATTAACTAAGTGTTATGCCCAAAATGAGACGATGATTCAAGAGCCAAAAGTCATCCATTTCCCTCAATTCTAAGATTTCTAACGTGACTGAAGGAACAAACGAAAGTCTCAGCCTCGAATTCTTCCAAACAATGTTTTCCATCCCCTCACGGATAGTGGCGGAAGGAAATAATTCCACCTTCGCCTTGAATTTTAAAGGGGTTAAACGATTAGCGCGGTAAAATTATCTCGAAGAGATCGGATAAATTAGAATTTTAACCGACGCAAGGAGGATATTCAAACGCCAATTATTTCAAAATGGACGGATTTGAATAGGCTCTCTCCGGTGGGAGGAAAGCATTCGAAGGAAGCCTCGGGTAACTTGCGCCTTCCAATCGAAAGGGCATTGCGGAGGGATGGGCGATATTAGGTCCCCGGGGACCCTCGGAGTGAGGGGTGTGGTGTCGGACCCAAGGGCCGGCGATTTCAAGGGAAGACCTCTTTTTTTGGGACGGCTATAATTGGGAAAGTAGTAGGCGGGGTACTAATAAAAACGAGGTCCCAATAACCCATTCCGTACGAAAACAAGAAAACCGAACGCGATAGCTTCGGGACACGTGGGCCACCTTGAATAGACTAACGTTTGGGTCACAACTATTGGTTATTTATGTTTTTATAGCGAAGCCTTGTTTCCGTGTGCTTCGCGCCCTCGTCCGTGGAATACGTTTGAATTGTGATGAAGTGCGTCGCTGGAAATGATTCCACTTGATTGCTTTCGCCCCGGGACATCCATCTTTGATCCTTCGAAAACTTTTACGTTGGGTGGGTGGGGCGATTCGGGCCGAATGGTATCGGAATGGGTTTCGACAAATGTAGCTTTTCCAGAACATTATGGACCGATACGCTCAGGTCGTTATTATTCCATCGCACGAGTATTTTTAACGCCCTTCAAAGTCTTCAGAATCAACATGGCGGAGGATAATTTTCGCCTTTCATCCGTCTGACTACCTCGGGAATGTGTAAAGATGGTTGTGTGGATATGGATGCTGTTTTCGTTTTTTCTTTAAATTACGGTGATTCTGGAATGATATCAATAGAAAATAACTCTTTGAACACGTTTCATTTGTTAATGGTGGATTTTCTAGGAAAATTTTTAAGGAAAATCTTAGCGTCACTTTTGAGCACAATGTAGCAAAGAAAGACAATATCCATCCTTATATTCATAATATAATAAGTTCATTCTGAGAAATTTTCAGTATATTTAACTTTGGATCTACAAACTTCTGTTCCCAGTTAAGACATTTGTCCTTCTTCATGCAGTGAGATATGAACAATCTTCATTTACTACATAGATATGATTTAATTGGAGATATCATGTGAATAAAGTGCAGGAAATGCTGGTAATTATTTTTAGAAAATCGTGAAAAAAATGCGAAGGAATTGGTGAAGGTGTTGCTTGAGAGTGTTTGTATAATGACTAACAAGTTTCTATATGATTTAGAAGTACTAAATCTACATCTACATTAACCTCTTTTTCCTGTGCCCTAACATTGTTTTCGGTGGATTGATGGTGCGATTTATTATCGACCGGACGCGGTGGCGGAAATACAACTTTATTGCCTATTTCATTAAAGATATCTTTTATTTACAACATTACACAATTACAATAAAGACATATCCTAGCTACAGAAACACAAATTTTCAACATAGGCATCTTCCTTACAATAATACATTTTCACTAAAAAGCTAAGTTACTCACTATAAATTTACTGACGTTAACTATCGAATCTAACACAGGTTCCCTAATTTATCGTGCAGGTTTTTATCGGGGTCTCTGGAAGGTTTTCACGCCTAACGTAGCGGTCCTGAGGGCAATTCCCTACTGTAAATTACCATAGGCAACCCTCACCTGCGCTTTGTCAACGGCTAGATAACTCTGTAAAATATTTGCTAGCTTCTATATCTAAATCCAA
Source organism: Ladona fulva (assembly GCA_000376725.2). Classification (NCBI taxonomy): domain Eukaryota; kingdom Metazoa; phylum Arthropoda; class Insecta; order Odonata; family Libellulidae; genus Ladona; species Ladona fulva. Next base: position 25,012 of record KZ308653.1, read on the forward strand.
ACACACAAAAACTATAAAAAACGTAAGTACTTTCAATTAGTTAAGCTTAAGAATGAACGTTAGATATAGCTGATTAGCATTTTAAGCCTGAGATTCCTTTCAGTTCGAAAGATGCTCTCTTGTGTTTGGAAACTTCTCTAAAATGAATTTTACGGCTCACCTGATTCTGAAATATCCTGATGCTGAATTTTGTCGATAAACTATGATTAGGCGTGTTTAATAGATCCACGGATTGAAATCGCGGAAAATTCTTCCAATTTGAGATTTTACGCATAATTTAAAATACAGCGAAAACAGCCGTTTGTCAGTTCCATTGGAGTCTCATTAAATTTCCATTCGTCATCAGTCGCAACTCACGACAAAAGCATGCGTTCCTCGGTTAAGTAAATTCACTCGATAACAGTTGCGAGACGCTCTCGTACGATCCATTGTGTCCGTCAAATATTTTCGAATCGATCATGCTTTTCGCGTCCAACGAATGCATTCAATGAGTGGACGTTCCGCGCGCGGATACATCAACTGCAATCGTAATTCTGCCTCGGAATCCTTTCCCACTTCAAGGCCATCTTCGGAGATCCTTCCCCTTTTCACCCAACTCCGCTTCCAGGGTCTCCTCGTCACCTGGCATGATTAATCGAGAGGCGGTGTCAATCCTCGTTGACCCTTCCCCCAGGTCGCTCCATTCCTGCCTTCAGCGCTGCAGTCAAGTACCATTCCTCCCCATCGGCCCTCCGTCGCTCCTCTACTCTACGGAATGGGGTTCTTTCATAAGAGAAGACACGCCGTGGGTGGCTCGGAGTCAGCGCTGATTGAATTTAGAGACTCGGGATTGTTTTCGAAGTTCTTTCAAATTGCCCTCTCTCTCGCGGCGTATCCGACGTGCATCGATATGGGATAAGATCGCCCCGGAGAAAACGCGTAAGAATGGCTATGAATGAAATTTCCGTTCTTTTGACGTGAGGTATTGGTGGCCTAGCATTGGGATGTTTAGGATGTGGGAAATGGGGAGGGTTTCCGGAGAGGTTTAGTAATATTCAAAGAATTATGTGTTAGCCGGAAGATTTTGACGGCGGAGATTTCTATTTTTTGGGTCTTACTTCCACTAGTCCTGCACAAACTGATATTTCGTTAGATTCATTCCTGTCTCGGAAGGTACTCCTCGATTCAGGTTGATGGCCTCGATGATCTAGGGGTTAGCCTAACTATGCTGAGATCACATGTTCGATTCCCGGTTAGGATATGGTTGTTTGTGCTCGTGACATGAGGAAGATTTATTGTGAGAGTGGTCTTTCAAGACCATAATTTGCCCAATAAAGTCGTCGTTATTATATTAATTCAACTAATACTACTCCATTTTTTAACCATATGTGTATATATATATATATACCGTAAACCTTGGCCAACCCGGAAATACAGTAGAACAGAGATGGCGAACCTTTTGCAACATTTCTACCATATTTGATAAAAGAAGGACTCGCGTGTCAATATGGTAACTTAGAGAGAAATACTTTTTTTTCAACTTTACAACACCAACAATGGAATTAAAAGGTTATAATTGACCTAAGTAATCGTTAATTATCATCACTGATGAGTAGGAGCCACATTTATTTTTCTCTGAGGCTTCATTTCTTAAGTGAAGAAAACTCAGGAAAAATAGTCTCGTCAGAATTCCTGCTGCTAGAAAAATTCTATCGCGTGCCACTCGCAGGCATGCGTGCCATAAGTTTGCCGCCCAAGCATTAGAACCAAGCATCGTTAGGGGCGGCTACATTTTGGGGGCGAAGATCTGAATTTGCTGGAAAATATTTTCATTCTGCTTTATAGGCAGTTGACAAAAATTAGGAATTACATAAAATTATGCAGCTAACGATAAAATTCTTTCGCACTTTGAAGATATCGATCTCACAAGAAAGGCGAAATCAGTTATGGGGAAACAGAACCATTGAAAAGATTAAAAATTCTATAAATTTTGGATCCTTGCTTATATTACTTAAAGATCTGTTTTTGAAAGTTCAGCTAGATAAACATTTTCTTTTATTCTTGATGGTTTGGTTTTAAATGTCTACGTATTTATTATTATTATTATTTACTCTTACGGCGAGGTGAGGCAAAAACGGCCGTATTTTCACTTAACCTCTGGAGATATTACATGTTTTAATATTATTGTTATAAACCATATACAATTATTATATTAATTCCATTTCAAGAAAATGTTCATGATTTGCGTTTACTGAAAGATATCTATTCATGGTGTATTTAAACGATAGCCATATTGTAAAAATTTTTGTGACGAATGCTCCCAAGATGCTCCTCGCTTGAGCGCCGAAATACTTGACTGCGTAGCATAGTAATTTTTTTTTTAATTTGAAACATCGGGACTCATGAAAAATGGTATTCGTTATAAAGCTGGCCATTTTACCCGTGATCTGGTCATCATCTAGCGGTCAAATAATTTGAAAGCTATTCTAAAAATCAAAGGAATTAGGAGTCGAACTACCAAGTTGATTGCTGGTTATATATGTTGTGAATAGCCCAAGGGACCTTAATTGCCATGAAAAATGTTGCAGTGGAATACAAAAATATGTGTCAGAAGTGGGATTCGAACCCACGCCCTCTTTCGAGGACCAGAAAACCCAGCTCCCTGTTTCACACGGGTAAGGCATTGCCTTGAGTCTGGCGCCTTAGACCGCTTGGCCATCCTGACATGTGTTGGAGTGGAGAAATTAACATTTCAAATACTTGTTAATATGATTGACATTCTCAGTGATAGGAGTCGCTAAGTCCCCATTTGAAGTTATACAATTTAATTATAGCAGATTCATTATAGTATTTGCTCGTAGTTTATAAATTGCATCAATGCCTTTTTAAGGCTTCTCCCCCCCC
>KZ308653.1:28114-53165 GCA_000376725.2 Ladona fulva
AAACTTCCCCCCACCCTTCTGCTCATGCTATCACTGGAAAATGATTGAATTCGTGTTTTTTTCTTATTCCTTAATAGACTGCTTTGCATTATTATTTTGTATCACTGCAAAACGACACTGCGATAGACATATGAATAATGAAATGTTTGACACGTATATTCATCTGGATTAGTGACCAGGGATTCCTTGCAAAAAGTTTGTCAGAAGTGGGATTCGAACCCACGCCCTCTTACGAGGACCAGAACACCCAACCACCCGTCTCATACGGGTAAGGCAATGCCTTGAGTCTGGCGCCTTAGACCGCTCGGCCATCCTGACAGTTGTTTCGTTAAGTTTAACTATTCAAATTTAAAGCAAGCAATTGAGATAAAACTAAGAATAGTGAGAATTGCAAATATTTCTTTTACCTTCCACGAAAACTCGTAATTATGAAATTGATATTTCTAATCCGTCGTTATCTGTGATTTTATTTGGACTCCTGCAAGTTTTTGCAGTGCTCATTCAGTGTCGCTTTTTGCTCGTGAGTATGGGGCTGTCCAGAGGCAGGGGAAAGTGGAGGACGATGTTCGGGAGGGCGGGGTTATTGACGTTATTGGAAGGTTTTTACGAGGCACTGATACCTTCGTGTATTATCTTTTCATAGAAAAACCAGTTGTACAAAGGGCTCGTTGCACTGTGCAGGAAATCCCTGGTTATGAGTTTTTCCAAGGAGTCGATATTTGACTGATACCGCAAGTACTAACCCATTACTTTAAATTTCTCCCCTATTTTGAAGTTTCTGGTCAAATTTGTTTAGAATTAATTCGGAATAAAATGATTTATGAACTGATCGATCGAAACCGCCAATCGCCAATGATCGGAGAGCATCCGCTTTCTATTTATCCATCTATTTTCCTAAATTTCAATGAAAAGAAGATTATAGTTAGATCAATAAATATTATTGCTGATATTTATTTATATGAATACCGAATAATAAACTCTTAAGAAGATGGAGTGTTTACGAAAATTAACATTTTTGAAGCACTTACATGGAAGGGACTCCTGCTTGACTCCCAGCTGGATGCACCAGTACACCTCAGGCCGTATCTGTATGACATCGTACAGTTGCAAAGCGACGACAGTCTTAGGAGATAATTCACTGAGGCTTAAGGAATTCGGTATTAACGATATTTCTAATCTTGCGAAAACTGACGATTGTTGACTGTAAAGAATTACGAAGCTCTTAATTTAAGAAACTCGCAATATACTGAGTTCCAGTCTTTCCAGTACGGTAGGTGATCACAGTGGTGAAAATCAGAATTTAAACTAAGATTCGTAAGTTTTTCCTTCCGATCGTGGAATTCCACCCAAAGGCGATCTGGAATGAGGCTAGTTTCTCTGATAGTGGAAGAATAGATAGGTTTTGATCCGTTTGTAAGCATTCGTTACCGACTAAAAAGAGGGAATGCGCTAGCATTCTATTACACATTTCATATGGGTATGTGCGTTGATGCTGTCATGAAGATTCATCCATGATTGCCTTACTCTATGTTTAAGAGCCACTTTTAATGCTTTAGAATCAAATATCTTTCGAGTCTTTTAGTAATTTCTATCCATCATTTATCTAAGTTTGCTACTCAGCCGTTATTAATAAATTGCTATTTACACATCGCTGCAGCGTTCGTAACTTTCACAGATCTCACAGTAAGTGCATCTAAGGATGCTTCGATCTTTCGATACAGCTAAGGATTCCCTGACAGATCGATGAAAGTCATTACCGCCCTAAATTGGGATTTACTGAATAGAATGAGGTAGAAATGTAAAAGAAAGACACTTGTGTCTAAATTTGAAGAAGGATGCGTGAGGTACCATAATTTAATTCCAAAGGATCATTCTGAAAACTCCTCTAAATCATCAATATTACGTAATCTTTCTCTGATCGTGGTGATCAAGTAGTCTGAATTAGAACGGTAAACATGAGATGATCTCCTATTCAGTAAGTATAGACAGAATAACTACAAAAATATTTAGTGTAAGGGTATTTAATACACGAGAACTAAAGGAAGGAAAATAGGAAAGCGTTTATTATAAGGAGATGTTGTTTAGAGACCATTTAAAGATTTTGAGTATCCTGTGGCTCTGATACCATCTTTTTTACTTTATTTGGTGGTATTTTGTTTTTGAAATTTCAAACAAATTTTCGTGATTTTCCATCGTAGAGAGATCCAGTTGAGTAGGCGCGAATGGGGCGACCGTTTCCTCTCTCCGACTTTGAAGAAATAGCACTTAACATAGGATATGCCGAAGAGCTTGAAATGAAAAAAAATTGTGAAGCTTTTCCATTATCAATAACGAGCATTATCAAGACAAAATGACATATAAAAAGTCATGAGTTCATGAGAAAATTGTTAAATGGTTCCCCTTCTAGGCAACATCACATGTCTGCCCCCCTCTTGCAGAGTTTTTAGATCCGCTCCTACTTACCATTGACACGTATGTACTAATTTTGTGATATTTTTATTAGGTAAATTATTTCTCTGTCGTTTCGTTACATACACCTCAGCTCTACTAAAAACAAATGAAATTTACAAGATTATCTCATTCGTAGTACACAAAAGAACAATTTTGATTCTCCCTGCTGTAGTAAAACTAATCAACGCTGCGCACTAATGAGCAGTTTAGATTCCCTATGCGCCACGAGAAGGGGATTCAGATCCGTCCATGTATTCAGGAGACTGAATATCCGACACAACGAGGACAATTAATGTTTCCCATGCTCTTCTGCTCTCTCGTCTGCTCGTCGTTTAACAATCCAATTTTCATCAGTATTCAGGAGACGTCACCCAACTTGCCTTACAGCTCGAGGGTCCGCAATTTATGGGTCCGAAGGATTAAACTTAGGTTAGGATATGATTTTAGCCATCTCTTCTGCGATGAAGTTACTTAAATTGTTAGTTAATAACCGGAAAGTTCTAGGGGTTGTGTCTCGAAAGGTTCATTCATTTCCTTTACTAAAGCTTTTTATTGAGACTAAGTTGATAATGTTTTCTATGGTATCACTTGATTTGTTGAATGTATTAAGTTTAAGTAAACCCTCCTGTGCTTTATTGCAAGCTACGCCAATGTTAGCCGAACGAGTATAGGGATAATTAAATCCAACGGATGCTGAATTAAACTTACTCTCACTTAGATATGCCCTTTAGAGGAATGAACGCATAGGCCCAGCATTATAATGTTTACTCAAAATTGAGATCAACTAATGTTCACTTGGCACGGTATTATGATGGTTTATTAGAGCTTAGTGAAGATATTGTTAATCTCCAAGCTAACCCATCATATATATTAGATTGAATATTATACAATTTTATACATGGTATATAACTCTAATTAGAGATTAGCTATAATCTTCACTTTAAATCCTTGAACAAATTATATTACTATGCCCTAAGTTGAACATTAGTCAAATTCCCCTTTAAGTATACATTATAATACCAGGTCTTAAAATGTTTGCAAGTTACTGGTAAGTATAGCCTTTTATTCGCTTGATAAAAATATAGCACATCATACGTTTTAAATGATACCGCAATGGAGCATATCTACAATAACACTGCCGAAGAAAACTATTCATCTATCATCCTTCAATTTTCAAGTACTAAGCAAGGAAATATACCAAGATTGTTCCTTTTCGGTGGAAAGTATCCCCATTATTTTGTTTCCGCTCGATACTTATTGTGTTTAGAGATGAGGAACGAGAGCGAATCCATGTGAGCTTGGGGATGATAAACATCGGTGCGAGCTAAAATTTTTATCGCATATTTGACATAACTGTAGTGAAAATCATAAGTTATTGCCATTGATATCGCCAATCTTTAGTATGTGGTTTATATTTGTATGCAAAATGTTTTCCATAGCATATTTAAGTCAATAGTTACACAATTCTTGTAATCAGAATCTTGTATTCGTATACCCCCCATATTCTTGTATATGGAGTGGTAGTATATTAAGCGATTAAATCTTCCTTGCTGCTGCGAAGAACTCGCAATGAGAACTAAAGGATATACTGCTTCCATAACGTATGCTCCACCAGTCCTACTTATTATTATTACGCAGAGGTAGGCCATTCCCAGCTAAAACCACGCAAACGAACTCCCCTGATCTAAATTTTCAATTTAATCGGCTCCATTCCCCAGGACGCGAGTTATGGAACTTCGGTCCTCATAATCACGGATTCGTTCCTCCATCCCTTCCGCTCAAAGTAACAAACCGATTAGAGGGACGAAGACTATGAAGAGCGGCTTCGACGCGTTCATTAAGCCGAATGGCGCTGGATTTCGACCCTCAGGGGGTTGAATATCATTCTCTCTTCTTAGTCTCCCTCTAATTTCCGTTACATCCTTCCTCCCGAACGACACGCAAACGAATATCAAAACCAAAGGAGAGGGACCTTCTGCAAAACCCCCCGCATCGAAAGGGTAAATAATTTCCGGGACGAAGTGCGCCTCGGAGTTACTCCGCTGTTCCATTCTTCCGCGCTCTCGGATTTAATTTCCTCTTTGGCCGCTGCCTCTTCCCCTGGCGCTTTTCCCGCGCGCGCGCTTTTCCATCCGCCATTGCCCTTTCTCCCGAAAGCGGAGTCCTTTAATTGTTTTTGTTCAAATAACCGTAATGATCGAGATCCACCGATGGCTTTTCCGTTTCCAAGGGGAAGATCTATGACTTTCACGCCCTCCCGAGCGCGTGGGCTCCAGTTTAGCGAGAGATGTCATCAATCTTACTTTCCATTTCCTCGGACCCGAGCGTTTTGCGCTTCGCTTCGCTAAAACGGGTCGCTTTAAACTTCCTCCGTACAATCCTTTTTCGCTCTCGCCGCTAATCCCCGCGCTCTGCCAGCCCTGAATTAAATCCGCGATAATATTTCTCTCCCGTAATGAACTCCGGCTCTTAACTCGTTCGGTCCGAATCGTATTTTTTCGCATAGCCGTTCCGAAGGTTCGTTTGCTGTTTTCATTTCCTCGTTTGGGACATAAATAACTCATTTCCATATCCCTATTCCTCTCGATCTACATTGTTCATGGAGATGTTTACCTCCCACGGCGTTTTGTTTACTCTTTTGGGTGGAAAAGCTTGGCCTCATTTAGATGTATGTGAGGGGGTTTATTCCGGTATACGTTCAGTGTCTGATGATTGTTTTTCGGGGGTATTTTTGGGTACTATAATGATGAAAGTTGGGGGAAAACCTATTAAAAGGTGGCGGAATGGAAAGGTGCCAAACTTATCGTGGGTGACATTTAAACGGAACACCATTCTGTTTTCGTTTATCTCCGGCGACGCAAGTGCATCCTGTGTTTCTCGGAAGTAGGTACATCCGAAAATAATTTAGATCTCGTGACGGTATACTCTCATTAATTTATTTATTTATTTATTTTCATCTTCACTGCAATTTGGCCTTTTAGCCAGGTGGCAGTGTATATTGCTGGAGTATCGACTGAATAGGATGGAAAGCTTTGGATGTCAACTTATTTAAACCCTAAATCATTTCATCCTCAAACATCGGACTAGAATTATTTTATTCGAAAAAGGCTACTCAGATTTACGTTCCCAAATGCTGCAGTATTCACACATTTATGTTATTTAACGTGCAACAACTTGGTATGGATTAAAGGTAAAATTAAACTTAACATTTTACATTCATTTGGCGCACTATATTGACTTATTTAAATCAAAGAAATGGTTATTGCGTAATAATTTTATATTGTCCTAAAAATACTGTTTACATTTTACTCCTCACGAACACTTTAAAACCAAAGGGATGAAGTATATATAAAAGTATGCAACCCGCTTCACATCGTCGCAGTGCAGCTACCAGAGTTAGCTCTATATGAGAGAATTCTGCAATGTCACTGTGTAGATTAGTGATAGATCTAATGGATCCCATCAATAATTGGAGGGATGTTTCGCGTCTATCGCACATATTTTGGACAGTAAATTTTAGTACGTATCCTTCCCGTTTCACTTTTTCCAAATTTTCATTATTTTTACCAGTCTTTCGGCCTAATTCGACCTCTGCTCTTTCTCTGAATTAAGTTTGAAGTTGATATTTACAATTCTCAGAACAAAGACATACTGTTGTTACGTAACGAATGAGATAATTGTAATGAGTTGTTCAGTAAGAGATTGAATAAGAAATGCAGGGCCATTTAATTTTTCAGCTTTTGCAACTTCATTTCACAAAATGTAACCGGGTTTAAATTGTCATTGTTAACCAACATACGAAAAATATGTCAGAATGTTGTGAACGAGCCGATTTTGCGAGTGGTCTATGAGGTTTTTACCGTTACAGCAAATTAAAATTTTAATAAATTTTTATTCCATATCGTCCCCTTACATTGGCTTCAACTCTGTAAAATTTAGAAATTGCGGATGACTTGTTTGCGCTCGTCTTCATAAGATAATAATAACCTCTCTCTCAAACTTCCATTTCTTGTCGTTTTTGTAATCTACTTTACAACTTTATTGATGAAAAATGTCAAGAATCGGCGAAAGCCATCTACATTCCCTCGTTACCTGAGGGAAACACACAAAAGATCCTTTGCGCCCACGCCGAGGAGTTCCGAGGGTACAGAAATAAGGGACGCGCACAACACGGCTTATTATTGACGAGATGATTAAAGTCACGCGTTTCAATCGATTATTGATTACGATAAGGATCGATAGCGGGAAGGGTGAATCCGTGCCTATATTTCTCCCGGCATACCTTTTTCGACTCGGACGGTAACTGATTTGCTTGGAAGAATAGTCGAATGTGCAAGTCACGAAGGGATCGTGAGAGAGAGAAAGGGCTCTTGAGGGCTAAGTGCGACATTGAGAGTACAGTGACGTGCGCTCGGATCGTGGGTAGGTGTTGGTGGGGAGGGTTCCGAAGTCACTGACGTAAGAGGATTGGATTTGAGCGTGACATATTGGAGTATAAGTCGTAATAGCCTCTCCCTCTCCGCCATATACATTTTCCCCTCTGCTAATAATTCGGGCCCATTACACCCAATTACCCTTCTACGATGCTTGGCTTTTGCGCGTCACGGTGGACGGAGTGTGGTTTTCTGCGACCTCCCACTCTCCCTGTCGTATCTCAAGTCTTCATACCATCCTCACACGCCGTGCATTAGCATCGGCGATATGGTCAGACACGTATGAACGCCTATTGTCATGGATAGACTGAACGGATTCGATCGAGGATGCTTCTTATATTATCATATATCTGGCAGCTCTGCGTTAAGAGCTAATTGGCATCTTCCAGCAAGTTTTCCAATTGTACACCTGTAAAACAGCAAAGAAAGTGCAATTAACCGTGGTCGAGGCCTATTTTCTTCACGTTGCACATTATTTATGGGAAAGGCCTTACTGGAAGTTCGGAATCCTTCTGCCAAAAAATTCTAAAAAAGAAGATGGTATTCTAATAACTCATCAAATCAAATTTGATAAGAATTCACTATCGTCGGCAACCAGGTTTCAGATGACTTGTCCTGATCCTAAAAATTTTAAATTTAGAAGGATAGAAAATTAAGTATTTCAGCGCCACCATTAAAAAGCCTTAAATCCTAATGTCTTAGTAATGCTAGACCTCCTTTGAATTATTCGTATTCTATTAAGCTTTCTTTACGCCGTAAAAAGACCCTAGTCAATCCATGAGATAAAGAAAACTTAAAACGTTTCCATATTTCTTATGTATTAAGTGAAACAATTAATTTCATTTTATGTATACCGTATCTACCCAATATTATACAGATACTAGATAATATTTTACAGATCACTAACAGAAGATGTTCTTTTAATATTTATTCTCAGCCGATTGGCTTTCACCTGATTAGGATGAGTGTTTCTTTTCTCTATTTGTTGATCTTCATAGCTGTAATTTTCCAAGAACCGATATATGTGGGGGGAGGGGCGTAAATAAATGAATTATACAAAAATGTAATAATCAATAATCCCTCTCTTAATCAAAATATGAGCAAACAATATACTTTGGACGGATTAGACAATGTTTTCAAGAAACTTTCAATCGTTCGGTACAGACAACGGAGCTGCAATTAAACTTAACTCTTCTGTGAATTCAGTGGTGTGTATCCAAAATATTAACTCAATGATTTTATTTTATTTCACTCTAGTACTAATTGAATAGATGTTTGAGGATGAACAGGATACCCTCAGTGGTTTGAGAAAAATTTCATCGTGTCACGAATTTTAATGTAGGACGATGGTAAAAGCCTCCGGGTAAGATTAATAAGCAGATTGAAAGAGCCCTCTCGGTACGCAAAGGCTCTCGGCAAATCGTCGAAGTACTTGGACTTGGTTAATTACAATCAGTGCCGGAGGAGTGAAGGGAGCACATCACGAACCAATTTTCAGAGATTTCAATTGGATGGCAATAGCGTGGTTGGATCGCATTTAGTCCCACGCGACCCCAGTGAACACAGCATGTCGAAACTCTGCTTTATTAATCAGGGGAAGCAATTAAGCCCTTCCCCATCCCTTACAGCGGCTGCCATTTTTCCCTGTTTTCCGTGATCTTCCCGCAGTATCCGGTGGAAAAAACGTCGGCGATCGCACTGCAACGCTCGACCTTTTTGTGACCGTGGAGTTTCTCTTATATTCCCAGTAGCGTGCGGGCTTCCGCCATTAACTAATGAGCCTCCATTAGTCGCTCTTCTGATTGGAAACACGGTAATAGTGACCTCAATCTATAATATTGCCGCGAGCACGGTATGAAACTGGTCTGTCTTTTATGCTTGGCTTTATTCCCGTCTTTTATCTTTTCTCGCTTGGCGTGCTTTCTCGTTTTATGCCACACTGCAATTCTGAGGAGATTAACAATTTCATCTGGCCACGCATTAACTTTTTACAGTACTCTTTCGAGATGATCTTTCGAAATGATTCCGGGTTTGAAATGGCACTTGGTAGTCATGATCAAACATGGGTTCGACCGAGTTAAAAAAATTTCATTCTGCAGTTTTATCAGTTAACAAATGTGTTAAGGTACTTTTTAACAAAAGAAATTACTGTAGACAGGAATGCTTGATCTAAGTATTTTAGGTCTTTTTGAAAAATCTTTCAGTTGGCAATTCTTCGCTAGGAGCATATCATACTTTTATCAACCACATGTGATTACAACGTGGAGGATATTATTTTTAGAGTCAAAGTAAACCGAAATTCAGGTAAAAAACTTCTCTATAACTCAAACGTAATTAAAAGTTCTTCGTCTGAGTTCTTACTTGGTTTTATTCTCAAAGACTTACTCCAAGTCATATCGAACCTCCGCAAAGTTACGGCCGCCCCTTATTATTACTTTTTTATTAGTGGACATGAATTGAATCATTACTCTTTTGGTTGGACGTGGTTAAACTTCTCCATTGTATTACGTTTGATGAGGCATGACTGCCTAGGTTATTTGCATCCAATAGAACATGCCGGCACAACATGCGGACCGTGTGCCATTTACGGCACGAAATAGGCTTCAATGACAATTGTTAATTACAGTTAATATGGTTTAATGTGTATGGTAGTAATCAAAATAGGGTATCGATGATATAGTTTAAGAAACCTCTCAGTTAATAACAAACTATAAGAAATATTTCACTGAAAATAATGTAAAAGTAAAAAGTAGATAAGAAAAGAGTAAATAAGATAAACACTTTAACTTATGTGAGTACACTGCCATAAAATAAGAAAGAGAAAGACCCTGGTTCCAATGCATAACAATATGATGCTATACTTCGAAAACAGGTTCGTTTTCGGCTTATCTTGTGGTGGTATATAAGTTAAAAGGTATATCTTATTTACTATTTTCTATAATGGCATACCACCAAGTGTAGACCGAAACCATCGACGTTAAAAATGTTTCGAATGAAATCGATAGATATACTTCGCTAGCAGTAGAAAAACGCTCATTTTCCCAAAATTATTCTTACGATAGTTGTAGTAGCATTGTGAAAAGCGCTTCGACAGCTGAGGTCCATTTGCACAATTGGGTTTCCACCGGGAATTTAACCGGGGACTGCGTACACCGAAATCGAACACGCTACTAGGCTGCATTGAAACGACTAAATTATATATTACACGCAGTCGTTTTGGTCACATACTTGCGACCCATTCCCTTTTGCTAGTTGTGCAGACAAAACACAGAGCCTGGATTATGAACTCAAATCAGTGAAAAGAAATATATCAGTGAAAAGAAATTTATCATTGAAAATATAAAGAAGTATATTTATTGAGATACTTAGTTTTAAGAACATTATTTTCGCTTTGTCACCCATATAACATTGGCATTGATGTTGGCTTCCTTCAAGAAAGTGTTCCTTTCTGTTTGAACTTCCCGCCTAGATATGCTTGGTGCTATGTATTTATTTCCATATGATCTGTTCACAGCGGTAGTATCATTGCCTGAAATATTCTTCACATTTCTTCCGAAGAATAACATTCCACTACGTATCCCTTGTGAGAATAATGCTTAATACAATGTACACAACATTGCGCGTGGAGAGAAAAAATTGAGAGGGAGGTGAATGATTGAAAAGGAAGAAGATGAAAGGGGAGAGAAGGAAGATGGAGGTGAAAAGAGAGGAAGGAAGGGAAGGTTAAAAGGTGGCGTCTCTCGCCGAAGGAAATGAAATATCCTTTCCATTACCGATAGGGGAAGGTGAAAGGATGGGAGTGCGATTTTTGGTTATGCAGATAGGGGAGGGAAGGATGGAGGACGCGAAGATGAGAAGCGAGGTTGGAGTAAACTCGGAAAGAGAGCGGGCGAAATAGGATGTTTGAGTGAAGAATAGAGGGAAGTGGAGGTGGGCAAGAAAGGAGGCAGATTCCAGGATGTCTCTTTCCTTCACTGGAAATAGATTCCCTCTCTTAAATATAGACCCTCGTATTCGTGTTTGCACCCTTGTCTTGTAGCCAAGAACTGGAATTACAGCCATGTCCAGAATATTTGGAGCTTTATTTCCCGAGGAAAGAGCTTGTGTTAGCGACGGTAAAAATGTAGCAACAATAATGAAGTAATAAAACGCGTAGGGTAAATTTATATTAAGATTAGGGTATTGATTATCAACTTAATGCCATTGGATGTCTTGAAACCCAAGGGAAAATAGAAGCGAAAAATGTCGCTATACATACATATTTTAATAAGCTTCATGCTTGTTTTATGAATAGGATGACAGGACAGGTTTCAGGGATTCAACTTATAACAAGGGTGACCAGAGACCGTGCAAAACCGGGACATTTACTACTATGAGGACAAAAAATCTGGATAATTAGAACATAACTGGACATTTACAGGGACAGTGTCTATGTTCTTTTATTGTTAAAATTAGGGCTATCGAAATACTTATATTGATCTCCCTGCTTTCGTTGTTAATGCCAACATAAAATGGGTTTTTAATGCATTTACTGTAGAAAATGTTTTAATTGTAACTTTTCTACTGAATGAACATTTTTGCACCAAGACCAGAGGCTGTAATCACATTATAGTTAATGATTTTAATTTCTGTATGCTGTTTTGTATGGGTTGGAAGTTACACATTATTAGACATGCAGCATTTCCGTCGTACATAAAAATGCTAAGAAATCCTTTTGTACATTCATATTCACCGATAAAAATAACTCAGTTGATGAACTGAAAAAATTATTCAAGTATGTAATTTTAAAATAACCAGTATATTTCAAGTCACTGAATTGACAACTATGTCCACGACCAAAGTTACGGTTAAAAAAATTCACGGAGGAGACCGTCACTTTTTAATCTTGATATCATGAGTATTTTTTGAGTGAAACAGCATTTTTTATTTAGAAAATTATTTATAACTCTTACTGTTACACAATGAATAAGTTTCGTAATCCACAATGAATAAGTTCCGACGAAACTCATACATTGTGGATTTGTAAAAGTTATATATCTCTTTGTTTCATTAAAACTTTGTTTTCACTCAATATCTCCTCGTAAAATTACGGTTGTTTTTTTAGCGCATCATGTTCGGCATTTGTTTCGTCTTAAGTATTCAGGGCAAATTCTGAACAAATAAATTGATCATAAAAAAGTTACAAATCGTTGCTGTCGTTAAATTTTAGATGTCCCTGTTCAGCGTCTTCGCTGAATCATAGCGGAATTTAATGTCCTTCGGTCCTCAGTCGGTCATTCGAGGCCTGAAAAAATGCCCGCTGCATCACTTTCCTCTACGTGTATCTTGGCAAGATATTAGAATTGACAATCACTTTCCGGTGTTCGATTAAGTAGAGTTCCATTTCAATCGTCCTTCCAATTAAAATAGTACTTGGCGGATAGCTATGGTGTGGTGCGGAATATTTTTAGGTTGGGCTTAGAGTAAAAACCTGACAGCTTATCTAGTACAAAGATATCACCGTGTAACATATCAATTGAAAATTTCCCCATCTAACAATAAGTCGTGCAGTGTAACATCCTCAAATAAATGATTGACGTTTGGTTGGCCATGATAGATATCGTTTATTGCTTCTGTTGATGTCATCACTGTAGTATGGGAAGCACACATATCACGAATGGAGCGTAGCGCTCTCATGCATTTCCGTTGGCATCACACGCGTGTTTGATAACGCTTGCTCCTCTACGAGAGCACAGCGCTTAGCGGTGGTGATGTAAAGGATTTTTCGCTTCGGAGGACTTTTTCCCAACGTACGGATTGATGGGGAAGGGACGGTTCTTCCCGTTGCTTTGCGCCGTAGCATTTTTGGTGATTCATGCATAAGGAACGCACCCCGAGCGGAACGGTGGTTTATTTCGCAGGCGGAAATAAATGCAGGCTTCGCCACGAGAGGGATGATGTAGCCTTTTTAAATAAGGCAAATAAATAAAAGAAGGGAAATAAAATGCCGCTTTGGAATCAATTTAAAAGGGGTTGGATTTATTTATATTTTATGAAGTTGTATTTCTTTACCCTGATGTCCTTGCCCATCGGAGAGTTATTATGTATCCTAAAAGTGCTCTTTTTTGTTGCTTCTCTTTGCAATCGCAGTTTACATCATTTTTATGGCATACATATTTTTTCCTCCGTTCCCCAATTGGACACTCCCTCTGTACACCTACGTATCCTATGTTTATTTACTCTCCTAACTCCCAGTTCCTGGCTCCCGATTTTAAATAATTTATTTTGCAAGTATTGGTTTAAAAAAATAATTATTTTCTATCATTAAACATTTCAAGTACTGTTTCAATTATTTTAAAGTATATTTTATCTTTTTTATACATAGTTCATGTATATGTCCATTTTATTCACATTGCATCCAATCAGTTACTTCAATTACGTAGTTTATTAGTTTAAAAATAGCACTTGCTAATAAGCTTGGGTAGATATGACTAATCAACTCGACCAATTAT
This sequence comes from Ladona fulva, assembly GCA_000376725.2. Taxonomy (NCBI): domain Eukaryota; kingdom Metazoa; phylum Arthropoda; class Insecta; order Odonata; family Libellulidae; genus Ladona; species Ladona fulva. The sequence continues at coordinate 41,490 of KZ308653.1, forward strand.
TTCAAGCAATTTTTGGACATTTTTTTATGATATTGACGGCATTTAAGTTATTTATAATGCTAAATCATGCAAACAATATGGTTTTTGTTTATTTTCATACCTGTCTTTCTTCCTTGATTTTTCCCTTTACTCGTTACGCGGCTATTAGCTATTGAGAACAAATTATGGTACTTTCATTCAATGATTTCATTTTGTGTCACTAGCATCTGAATCACGTATATCGTCCACAAAATTCGCTTACCACTTCCACATGTTTTGTATTTTCATAACCGTTTTGCTACTTAAGAGGCAGCTTCATTTCTAAGATTGTAACATAGAATGGTACTTATGCAATACACTTTCGGGGAGGACAATGTCTTTCACTTGCTCACTAATGCCGCAACTTCTTTTCTTTATTTTCTATGTTTAACCTCCTTTCTCCTTTTTTAAAGGCTACGTAAATCAAGTGTTTACCAAGGTAGCTTTGAGAAACATTTTCACCAGAAATTAACTCTGCCAATCCGGTATCTCTCGCTCCGTTTCTTGGTCAATCCTCAATCTTCTTCTCGAAATAGAATTACGAATTTTTTGTAAATTGAGGTACTTTAAAGTCTCAGGTAGACCAGTAATAAAATGTTTACTTATCATAGACGTTAACTGAGGAATAACATCAATCTGCTAATATATTAGGAGATTAATGAATATGATAACTATTAATGACTATTATTATTAATATGATGACTATTAATTCATGACTACGATCTTTACTTTTACAATTACATAACATTACCTTGGCCTAAAGTGAACATTAGTTAAAGTCAGTTGTAGTTATAGGTTTTTATACATTAATTTCCGTCCCAATGAGCATGGTGTTTTCTTGCCTAACAGCATGTCTCCCCAGATCTCGTAATCTTCTGCATGCTCTTTTTAACAGTCTGATATCGTTATTTAATATGGCACTTGTTAGGCGCAGTTTTAGCCCAAATGAAGTACTCGGTCTGTCTTGCTCCATATCGCTCTTCGCCACACTTAGTCTCATCATTGAGTGCTGTCCCTGCAAAGGGGTGCCTCCGGGAGAGTCGCGGGTTCGGAATATCAATACAAGAGTACGGATGCGGTGAAATACGGTCCGGGCGTAGTTGGTTCGAAGGGTATTTTTTTCCCTCCTTCGAAGGGCTTTTGGGGAGGGCGATGGTGAAGGATGGGGAAAGGGGTGCTATGGTGATTCGTGCGGTAACTGCTGATCTGTGGCGCGAGGAAGACGTGGCGTGATTATGGGAGTATGGCAGTCTCTACCTGCGTTATGATTTATTTTAATTGTTGGAATAGTTAAATTATAGAAATGCAAATGACCATTTGGGTTGCATAATCCGTGCGAAAATCTTTCGGAACTCGCTGCTGAAGAGGTCGCTAGACTTTTATAGTTCTTGAGCAATTATTTCAATTTTATTTGAATTGAGCAATAATAATAAATATACTATAATATCTAAATAAACTATAAAATACACAATTATAAATGCGCTCTCTCCTATTCAGTGGTAGGTTATTCTCTACATATGTAAGGTTATTTGTTTTTGCTTACACAATTGTGTTAAGCATTTTAAAAAGTTATCATCTGGGTTCAGTTCTGGGGGTTGCGCCATGGATTGGCCATCTCTATTTTGAAGAAACTAAAGTTGCGGATGATTAAAACTAAGTTCTTGTTTTCATTTACTTAAAAATACATTAAATCATTTACGTAAAGACCAAAACTAAAAAGCTGATTTTCATAAAATGTATATCCGTGGGTACTAATATAAAAACGATCGCCATTGCGACTTTGCGACATACATCTAAATCTACATGTGTATGTACCCTACAAGTCCCCTTTGATGTATGGCAGACGGTGCATGTATTATTACTCTACTTCCGTAATCGATTACTTTCGCGCAGCGCTCGCGGAAAAAATAAATTTTGAATCGACTTGTTCTGGCATCTATTTCTCTGATTTTTCTCTTAGAATCAGAACGGCCAATGAAGCATGGAGAATGCATAATATCGGCTACATATTCTACGAAATACCTTCTCTGAAATTATTAAATGAATCGAGCCTTTGTTAAATCTTCTATCTTGTAAAGATTCCCACCCTGCGTCCTGAAACATTTGAGTGACACTCATTGATTTGACGTAACCATTTATTACGAAACGTACAGCCTTTCGCTGTACTTCGTACCGACTTTCTTAAATGTTGTAAGTACTTCAACTCACATTTTCAATTGAAAATATATTTAAAATTTTTCTTTCATGAATTTGTAATATCGCCGCTAAATACTGAAGTGAAAATATTCCAAAATGGCCATATTTAGATTAGTTCGACAATACCTGTGTTTGTTGAAATTTATTCTCATGTAATAATATGCATACATTTAGCTATTAACGTGTAAACGTCCATTGAAAATTGGAAGAATGTTTTCACAAACAAATATTCACAGATACCGAAATATCTTTAAGTGTAATTTATTCGTTTCATCCAGCAACGCAAAGTTAAATCCATTATTGTGCTATAATTTACTATATTTTTCTAATATATGAGGGTGTCCGTTTATTGTAACGATTAGTTTCCCTAATTTCGGCCAATCTCTTAATCTTATTTCACAAAATATCAGTAAAAGAAGTATGGTATTAGATGAAAATCAAATTACAGAAGTAAAAACATCACTAATCACGTAGTGATTATGTCCTATAGTAGCTATCGAATTCACTGGAAAAACTTAATCCCTCCATTTTTGCATAAAACTATCCACTTTCCAATTTTAAATCCCCTTTTTTCAAACGCCCCTACATTTACGAATAAAAGTCTTAAGAAATGCCGAAATGTATTACTTTCCGACCCAATTTCGGATCCGCCCCGACATTTCAGCGCGAGTGCAAAAATTCTTCTGTAGATAATGGAGTTTTTTGCTCGAATACGTTATCTGATAAATTCGAATCCCTTTCACAGCTGCGTAATCCCAGTGCGTATTCTTGCAAAAGATCGACCTTTCCCTCATACAATCCCCGCCCACTTCATCTTTTACACACCGCTGGCCACACTTCCCATCGGCTCTTTCCTCCGTGGACACTCGCCCGAGATAATTTCACATGAATGGACACTTTGTAGTTGGCGAACCAGAGAGGGAAAGAAAAGGAGAGATAGAGGCCTTCCTTACCCTGGAAGAATGCCCCAAACCATCTGCGTAACTCAACGTTGCCATTCCAATTTAGGAGCCTTCCTCTTTCCGATGCGAAACTATCCTTACTTTCTCCTCCTTCCCTCGAAACCAAATTCCCTAATCCAATCTTACCCTTTCTATTACCAGTTCTCCGCTAAGCCTTGCTGCCGTTATTTGCTTCCTCGCTCAATACCCATCGCAAGGCTTCGGTCAGTGCCTTCGATGCTTACGGACTTACAATTATACATAAAAGCAGTTGCAGAAAGTACGAAATATGGAATTATTTCTTTCATATCCATTCACCATACGTCTATCTATATGTGATTCTCTATATATCAATACGAATTCAATATATTGCTAGCTAAGGAAATGCGAAGAGATTACACGGAATTTAAATAATACCTTAAGCAGTTACGCGAATGAGTTACCTCTACACAGATGAAAGTTTAAACGATAAAAAAGATATTGTGAACACATAGATTCCATCTTTTAGCCATTTACATTGCTAAATATCAAGAGGGTTAGTTAAAATTTCGGATCTTGTAAAAGGCTTACAAAGAATACAAACTTAGCAGAATAGATGGCAAACTAGTGTGGGCATTAATGAATTGCTTGCGTCATCAATCGAAAGAAAATGGTTTTGAAGAGGATAAAAGCTAAAGAAACACATAAATGTTATTCAACTTTCGGCTATTGACACTCAGTACTATTTATCCTCCATAATTATGAATTATGATAATAATCTTTTTCCTCTTTACGTTACGATTTGAGAGTATTCAGATTTGTGGGATAGCTTAACCAAAAACTAGTACCGGAGAAATTTTCACATTACTTTAGTGGGTCTTTTCTATTTCCTTTCTTTATCGAAAAAAGGAAGAGAGTTGTGCAATTACTTTTTAGAAACTTTATTGGGTCGTAGGTTTCCTTATGTAGGGGATTTCAGAAATACATGTTTCTAGGTAAGCCCGAAGGATTTTGAAATTCCTTCATTACTAATTTACTTCTGGAAGATAGTTTCACAGCCTTCGAGTTTCATTTACCACACTTTGAAATACAGGTTTACATAGCTTTATTAAGATGGATTAGAATATTCAATTCTGCATTATTTCATATGCCACTCAAATCGTCGAAATAGATTTGCGTTTGCCAATATGCTAATAATAAATAATAAACTAATGAAATAATAAACTAGTTCATCAAATCATCCAAGATTCGTAAGACCATTTTGTCAAGTAAAAATTTAGAACTAGACTTCAAGAGATTTCTCTAACAAAGGCTCGTAGTGGAAAATTTTGAAATCTTGTTTAATAACGATTAAGAAATGAAAATATTTTACACATTCCGAAGTGGGCTTCTGGTTTCTAACCTCTAGATGGGATGCTGCCACGGGTGATCATCAGCCTTGGGAAGTGGCGTAAATCAGAGTATTTTTTTAAATATTCAGTGGAAGATCCTTTGCGCTTAAAGCAAATAACTTCGTTATAAATTGAATAAATATATATTACGTGCTGCAGCTGAATTAAAAAGTTTAAAATACAGTGAATATGTCTTAAATATCTTTCTTGATTAGAATTTTTCAGCGTTTTGCCGTTTTAAATCTATCTTTTATTCAATTTGACGGATAGGGTTACGTCAATGCTGAGTTATATGTAAAAAAAAGTATGTTTCAAGGGCAAGAAATATCCATAGTTGCATAAATTGCGATGAAAAAGTTCTCGGTTATGCAAAGAAGAGGCAATCCCGTAGCAGGAAGTGCATTGCAACGCAAAGAAACGAAGGCATTTTTTTATTGAATGCAAACGGGGCTGGCGATGGGGAGTAATGTCGGTAGGGTTAAGGGGAGGTTAAGAGGGCGGCGTCGGCGATAAAGGGGTGAGTTTTACTCGGACACACTGAAATTCCTATTACAAGAATCCTTTATGGACTCCCGAACATTGAAGAGGGGCTTTGCAATCGGGCTGCAGACCCGCGCTGAAGTGGTCGGACACTAAGGATTGTCCGAGGGAAGGGCGGTGAAAGGGAATTTGGTAAGCAAGGAAAGCGGCATTCACGGCGAGAGAGTTACGATATGAGGCCCGAAGATCTTAAAAAAAGGAGGAAGGGGATGAGGAAATTGTAAAGGGAAGTTCTCGAAAAAAGCTTACGATACAGGAGGCAATAGGATGAAAAGAGGACGTGAGGCGGAAGAACAAAGAATGGACACTCTGAGGAAGGGGAAAGTTATAAGAAAGGAGAATTACTGTAGTAAGTGGGAATGGCGAGAGATGGGTCTTTTTATCGCGTCCGTTTCCCATGTTTTACGGCCTAATAAGTCAAATAAAGCCCATCTCTTAAGCAACTGTGTCGGATAAAGTACCATCGAGTATGGCTGCGACTGCTTTGCGTAAAATGGATTCATTTTTTACGTAAATATCTCTATCCTGTGTTAGGAAATGATGGTCATCATCTAGATGGCGTTTTGCGCACTTGGACGAAAACACGTTTCTTATTGCGATAAACAAGATGCACGTAAATTGGATTATTAGTCTCGGATTTTTCGTTATTGTTATTAAAACAATTTGTGGAAGCACTTATGTAATCAATTTCGATACTTTTCGTTTATCTCGAAATCAGTTTAATGTTATTGCTCGAAAGAAGACGATACAGTTTCTAAATCGTTTGCTTTTACTAATGCATGTGTCTTGCGAGCTCGAAATATTTCTGAAACATTGCTGATAGGTATTTTATTTTGTAGTGCCGTTTTCTTAAACTCATTGTAAGTTTCATCATGTATAGAGTTTTGATGATCCTTGTTGAGTACCAAGATTAATCTATCGAATATGATATCTTGGGTGTATTTTCCTTGTGTTGTACTTTATTACATTATAATCCTGTTATTTTCGTTCAACTCATTGAGTGTTTTTCAGATACCCTTACAGAACTCGTATCTATAATGTTATCAAAACTCAAATTTTAGCATCACAAATAGGTATAATCAGACAGTCTCCTGGAATTCGTCTTCGAAATTTTCCATATTATTTATCTCATCTTTTCTTTAACGGTGTTCGAAAACGAAACATAGTTTTTGAACGTCTATTCATCTTCGCCATTTTCAATGTGTGGCTTGATCTTCATCCATTAGAAGTAAAACTGAAGTATACAGTTTCCTAGCTCTACTGAGTTTTATTCTCGCTTGATTGCTATGTTATTATCTAAATAAATTTCATGATTTGCGGTTGCTACCAAAATATATTATTCCAACATTAGTTCTGACGCTAAGTGGTAATCAACAGATCAGGAAATACAAAAATACGACATACTCTTGGAAACTTGAGCTGGAGGTAAGAAAGCCAACTAAAGAAGGCTAGAAAGTTGCCTTTTGCTGAATGACTTCTACTCAACTTTTAGACCTTAGAAGAAATAAAACAGGTCTCTTTTTGAGGAATAATTTAGGGGAAATAAATCAGGTTTTTTTCTTCTAGGGGAATAAATCAGATCTTTTTTAACTATGAATATCTTATAATAGACTAAATTTAGCTGAACAAGAAGTACTTAATTTTTTATCGATACGCTGCTCGTAGCCGAGATTTCGAAGCTTTTTTTTAACCGAAATCTTCGTACCTTGAAACCCACTTCTCCATTATATTTTTCTGTTTCTTCAGTTGTTATTTCGAATTCAAGTTCGCATCGCGCGGTCAAAGTGGACTAAGAAAAACTTTAGTATGTCGATAAGTTCATATTTAGGAAGGTAGTAGTAGTCGAGTAGTAAGTCGAGGCACTTGTACTTACCTCTATGTGAAGTAAAGATCAGAGTCTGACTGGAACAAATGACAGAAATATGGGGCTATCTATAGTATCTCATCTTGAAGAATCATAATTGGTGTAAAACCATTCTTTGACGATCCATTTCATCGCGAGAAACGGAGGCGGAGATGAACGTATATGTCTGTACGAAGATGGGATGCATAAACCGTTGAGCAATTCCGGCCTCATATGCGAACGGAATCGTCCTTCCATAAAGGAGCATCCCCGGAGGAGAAATGTGAATGAAAAAGAGGCCATAAAAGAAGGGTTTTAAAGAGTCGGAAGAGGATTGCAAATACAAAGGTCCGAGGCGGGAGGGACAGTCCAGCCCACATCACTCCTTCCATCGCATGCCAAAAGGTGGCGTAGTCGGCAATAAAGCCCAGTTCACCTCCCGCTCGAACAAAAATGTCAGAATTTCCCTCTGGCTCCCGTTTAATATGGGTCTCCTCCCGACAGGGAAGGCCCCTGACCAATCCTCCACCCCCTCCTTCCACCTCCGCCTTTCTGTATATTCTTTGCCAAGGGAGGAGATTGGTAGCCACTGACCGTAGGGAAATTCGATGGTGGGTGATGCGGAATTCGGGAGTTCAATAAAGGAGATAAAAAGAATGAGGAAGGGTGAGGGAAGGGGGAAAGGAAAAAGGATATAAAAAGATGGATAGATAATCGTCTTTATTTTGGGGGAGCTGAAGCTACTTAGCTTCTTTTCATATCTTCACTGCCTTAAAAGGCTTAGCAATATGTTTCCTCTGTGCTTAAAAGCTCGTAATTTTACGTGTGCAACATCCTGTCGAGAATTTTGTCATAGTTTTTCATGATGAAACGGATGAATTTACTTACAAACCTCGACGTGTTTGCAATTTCTGAATAGAATTTATCTGGGACATAGTATTAGCTGGTTTATGGATTTATCTGAACCAATGTGCAATAGCATTGGGTAAAAAAGGGGCCGTTAGCAAACTTACAACCTGTACTACTAACTGGAAGGAAAAAGAAAAGTAAAATATTAATTATCTATTTCCAATGTCAACAACTTAAATGTTGACGCTCTACTTTCACTAGAAGAAAGCAAGACGAAATAAAGTTTTATTGAAAAGAATATAAAGAAAAAGAAGGGAAATTATTTGATAAAATACATCCTAATTTTGAATGTTACCAGAATCAATGTTACGTCATGAATCTGAATTGGAGGATTAATATGCAATATGATTTAATTCAAATTGTCTTTCATATTGTCAACTTTTGATAGTGAAAATTTTACTTATTAATGAGTGACACAATTCTCTATGTTAACGATTTCAAAAGTAGCAATGAAATACCATGAGTAACTTAATTTCTCGACTGTAAATCTCTGCAAGGCCTCCTGAGTCTCCCAAACAAGATACGTTCGACCAAGTTACAAAAGAAAATTCCAAAAGTTCCATGAAAAATAGAAGTTTTTTACAAATTCAGTGGAGAGACTGTAACCATATTTTACGTCTATTCATTTTCAATTCACAGTATTTGAAGTTAACTTGATTCAAAAACTTTTTCCGTCCCAATTTATGTGTGAAGATTAGATGATGCGATGGAAAACGGTCTTAGGTTTTCTTATTCCCTTGAAATTAGTCTAATGCTGCTTCATAATTTAATAAATCAAAGATAAGAGAATATTTCTATTAGGTATAGCTGTATGTCTCCGCTATAGAATGAATTAATTTGGCAGGATCACTATTGTGGATTTCAACGCATAACAAACATCAAGGGAATAGTCATCAACATTTATGAATTGGAAGGGTGATTAATACGTAGAATTTCGTAACCAATACAGTAAGTTTGAAATGAGGTATGCACCGAAAACAGTCGCCGAGTTGATGTGTATATGTCTTTGTGGAATGTGCATAGTTAACCTTTCGGCTACCTAAGCATTCGGCACTCTAGTACTCCTCCCAAGGGAGGCTATTTGTTTACTCCACAATTATGTCCATATTTGAAGCTCAATTTCTCAATAAAGTTGTCATATCATTGGCTATTTATTGAGGAAATGAAAATATGTATTGGAAAGTTCTTTCTGGCAAGGATGTATCAGACCAAACTTCTGACGTAGAGCAGCTAAGTAGCTCAGATAAAGCTGAAACAAAATATCCTCCGAGGGGTAACGCAGTACCACAACAAAATTTTCATTCAAAATGAGACAAAATATTATCTTATCGAGGTAGCACTGAAAACAAATAGCATCGTTATGCTTTAATAAACCAAGTATACTCATAAAATATTAAAAATTATTACGTAGAAAAAGAAAGAAACGATGACGTTGTGGTAACTAATTTACCCACATTTCTAGCCAAAGGGTTAATAAATTCAAGATCAAGTTTCCCTGAAAAAGGATGATTCTTGCACTTTAGGTCAGGAAAAAAATTAATATGCAACTTTCCACTAGATATATTTATTTAAACTGGCGACCGGTTTCGAAGTTTAAGTTCATCTTCAGGTATTAAACAGCAAAAAGGCATACGTATTGTTTTCATATTGTGCCTGAAAATTAGCCTATAATCCGAAGTCAATCGCCAGTTTAAATAAATACTCCTAGTGGAACTTGGCATATTTATTTTTTCACCTCACCTAGGATGGAGTTCCACAACGTAACGGCTATTGTTTATTGATTTTATTCTTTTAATTTATTATTCTCGTAATTTGGTTATCATTATCTTGATATCGTAATTATTATAGCCGATTTTTATAAATCGTCAAAATCCTATGTGGCAATTCCGAAAGACCAAAGACCACTTTCTCCGTCCGTTTCTTAATGCAAGGAGGACATATTTTTTGTACGGTCATGATCAGAGGTGTAGCGAAGAGGTGGTTTGAAATCGCAGTAAGTGATCCCAATGAGAACAGCGCCGACGATAAACGGAAGTAGGTGAGGAGATGGCCTCTCGCAATTATGTTATGGGATCACTGCTTCAGATTCGCAGGGTATACTTGTTAGAATAAATCTAATTATAATTTCGTGAGGTTTTGGGTAGAACTATTCATTACCCTGTATTGTAGACAAACGCAGTTTTTACCCCATTGCTCTAATCCTTCCATGAACAAATTCTGGCTGCGCCCTTTGTCATTATTGCATGGAATATTGAAAAACTTTAATCCATATCGTTCGAGTATTGTTTCTTTTCCCTCGAGAGCCGATCCAAACGCTGCGGCGTCCATCTCATTAAAGCCGATACCAAAATGTTGTAACATTAGCGCTCAGGACTCGCACCGATAGAAACTCCGACGTCAACCAGATGATAATGCGAGCCAACCAACGATTGCTCTCTGCGTTGGCGGACAAAGGGCACCGTGTCTCTCCCTTGCGGAGAGAGGTCTTCGCCATTCAAAGGAGCCTCGCCGCATTCGGAGCAAATGAGTTGCGAGCCGATGGGAATTAATTTAGCAAGTGTTTCGTCCCTCCCTTTCAACGAAGAGAGGGCTTTTGATGCGGACCAGTCTGTCTCTCTCATCTCATTGGCGGAACGGAAGGGAATGGAACGCCGGCCAAAGGAATTAGACATAAGCAGAGCCGCGCGCGGTCTCTCACAAAAATACGGAGGAAAAAATTGAAGGTTTCATTTGCAAAGGGAGGGGTTCGGAATTCACATCTAATCACTCCGATTTCCAGGGTATTCCTTTTGTGAAGGGTGTGGTAATTCAGTTATCCAGGGGTGGAGTTCTCAGAGGAGATCCCTTTTGCATTTGTTTATTTTTTTCGCTCCGCTCTCTTTGTCGGAATAAGTGCGCGAAGGGATCTCTTTGCCCCTCTTCCCATCTGGATCCGAAGACAACTGCCTATCGAGATGGTGATGTTGTTACCATGGGAATAAGGAGGCCTTGATTGAGTTTTTTTTTGGTCGCTCAAAGAAATCTCGGTTCGGGTTTTTATTTGCGTTTTCTTAGTTTCTTGGCTGCGGTGCGAGAGGGAGGGAGAGCTCTGCATCGAGGAGCTCTCCAGGGCCGAATAGGCTTTTCTCGACCCTAGGGTATGCTCCGTCATTGCACGAAAAAGCACTGATTTGTTTACTTTTATTTCTTTTCCTTGAAATAATCTAAGTTGATTATGGTAAGGACATGTGATTGTAGGAGAGTATGGTGAGAAAATAAACAGGTGGCGTAGGATTAACGACTTCCCCGACAGAGCGGGGTAACTTGCATTTAGGAGTTTCTGCTTTTCGACTATATTTTACGTTCAAAAAGATATTTCAGTTAAGTTGTAGACCGAATTGAGCTTGTCTAGCATGCTTTCTTTCATTTGCGTTCTTTTTGTGCGTCTCAATCGTTTTACTGAACTTGTGGGCATACCGTAAACAGGTAAAAATTTAAGGACATAAGAAAATAAACAATATTACATAGCTATCCGAGAGTAAAAAGATTTTATATCCGCTCTTGGTTAAGTATAAGTGCACAAATTAATAAATAAATCTACATAATGTATTTATTTATTGTACAAAATAAACACACACACACATATATGTGTGTGTGTGTTATATATCATCATCATCATCAACCATTTTCAATCCGACGTCGGATGTAGGCCTCTCCAAGCGCTTTCCAATTCTCTCTATTCTGAGCCTCCCGTTGCCATGTTACCCCTAAATACTGAATGATGTCTCTGTTCCATCGGTCCCTTGGTCTTCTTCTTGGTCTCTTCACGTCTCTTGGTATCCAGTTCAGAACTGCTGATGTCCATCGGTTGTCGTTTCTC
>KZ308653.1:55095-68796 GCA_000376725.2 Ladona fulva
TATAAATATACATATATATTTATATATACAAAATATTCTTTAAGGAAGGCGTCGAGAATAGGAGACCAATGGTTTTGAACCTTGGTTCTTCATATAAATAATCGAACGAAGACAATGAATGGTGAAATCTTAGCACAATACCTTTAGAAATTTGACAATTGAGTTCACAAACTCATCGGGGAAGATATATGCCACATACCTTATTATTGAATGCCCGAATATGTGTGAATTACCACTTCCTACCATAGGAACGGTGGCTCGCTGGGTGCATATATTCTTTTAAGCAATCTCAAAGTACTTACCACTGCATAGCGAATAATCAGTGTCATAAGCAAAGAAATCTGTTTCTGGTTCCTTAAAATACACGAAATTTCATACAGATATAATTAATGGAATGATTTTAACCGCCCGTGTTGGCGGAGTGGTTAGCGTTCCTACGTTCCAATTCCGAAGTCTCGCGCTCGATTCCCGGCTAATCGGACTTTTCAGGTTAGGGTGTGTGTGTTCGCCATAACTAATAATTAAAATGATTCTAGTTTGGATCATTTTTCCCTTTTCATTAAATTAGTTATCATTGTCCTCATAATTATAGTTATTGTTATTATGAAAAATATAGTATGAAGAAAACATTTTAAGGCATAATAATATGAAGAAAACATATATAGGCAAGCATGTACGAAAATGCAAGCATAGTATTCCCTAGAGGATTAACGTGATAACTATTGTTCAGTAGTATTTTGAAAACCATCCTTCGCAATGTAACGATATGGTTTAAAGTCATTTGATCACTTTTAAGTGGTTGTTACGTAAGAATTAATTGTTATATCAATATGTTTAACTACTCTTCATACTCCTGGCAATAACTATGCTTCAAGTCATTAATTATAATGGCACATTGAAAACAATCTTTCTCTATGAAACATTGATTTAAACATACTCATCCCTTATAAGTAATTAATTTATTAACTTATTTTTGCATTATTGTTTGCATAATTATTCTTCCTACTCCTAAAACTTTTTCTATATATTAGCTATATTTTTATATTATATAATTCTTTTTTCCCTCGCTCTTTATCATTGCTTAAATTTTTCTTTTTCATCCAGCGCTTCCGAGCATCGTAGGATGAGAAAACCAAGCCTCAGAATCCCTCGAAATAAGACAGTTTGCCCTTTCCATCGCCCCCTTCCATTTCCTTACAGAATCATGATTTGAGGCAAATCATTCTGCCTCTACCATCTCTTCATTAAATTTTTAATCGCTAGGAGGTGTGAGGACCGCTTCTCGAAATTGGAAGCTGAGAGGCAGTGAGAGAGAGGTTGATTAGAAAAAAAGGGGACCAAAGAAAAGAGTTTGCCGTTCCTGAAATTGAAAAGGAGGTTGGTTGGATGTGGAAGAGGGGGAGATTTGATGGGAAAAAGTTTTAGAGGGATTTTTAAAGGGACAAAGGTTGTGTAAGGAATTCCTGCAATGGCATGGGTCGAATGTGGGAGTAGTGAGGGGGATAGACAATGAGGAAATCGCTCGCAAAATACAAGAGAAGCGAGAATGATTGAGGTCTGCATATTCTATGGCTGTGGTTTTACTAATATTTTTCATTATATTGGAAGTTAAATATTTTCATTTTACCAATGCTTCTTTATACGAGTATATTAATTTTTATATAACAGAAGGTCATCATTATCATTAAAATTTGCCGGATTTAGCTTTAATCAGCGAATGCAGAGTTACCAATTAAGTAATTTTGTCGCTATATTTAGCTACCTCTCTTTTATTATTTTCTCGCACTCTATAGAGCATGTTCCGTTACGTCGAAACTTCTCTTAACATGACAGACCGGTTTTTAATTTAAAATAGTGTCACTTTCAGCTGATAAACAACTTAATATTCAACGACACAGAATCAGGAGTAACTTTGTGGTAATAATTAACGTTAAACAACTCCATTTTAACCAAAACTTTTACTAAAGATATTCTATTTATAGAACTGATTTTAAGCTATAACATTTTTAACTGATTTTAAGCGAATATTAATTTCTGAGTTAAGTGACTTTTTAGCTACTTTTCTGGGTGCATCTAGCGATATAAAAAATATATTTGCATATAGGTTCCTGTGGGTCTTGTTTCTTTAATTAGGACCTTTTATTATAAGATATTGCAAAGCGTACCATATTAATTATCGATCTTAAATTGGTTATTAATATGATTTGATGAAATTATATAAATGCAACAATCGTTACTATGAGTAAGGTTTGTAATTTTTTCAGGGTTGGTTAATTCCGATCTAAATATTCTTTCCCACTTCAATTATCCTACTTACCGATTGAAAGTGGAATCGAATTCAGCCAAATTTAGCATTTTAGATTTAAAAATGTAATTCAGAGTAAGTGAATTAGTTAAATAATAAATTGATTATAAAGCTGGGGCAGTCCTACAAATCTTGTCTTGTACGTACACATATGTATGTACGATCGAAACTTCCGATTCGAAACAATTAATCGTCCCTCTGCAGAATGTTTTTCTGAATTCCATATTGCAGAGAATAGAAACTGAGCCATAGTTTCGATAATAACTTGTGTACTTCTTATATTTTAGTATAACAATTTTACTCATTTTTTTGGGAAAGTTACCTTTTCATCTTTACTTGTGTGCTTCTTTATAATCTTGGTTGGTTCTGAGCGACATTCCAAATAGGAGAATCACTTAATTTTCCCAAAACTAAAATCTGTAGACAGTTCTTCCTTTTTTGGAGAAATAGATGAATATGATGGTAATAAAATCAATTTCGTGTTAGTCCATATAAACTTAGTTATTAGTCATTTTAAGTAGCATTGTCCCAAGATAAGTCCTAACATTTTAAAACTCTTCGCTTCAACTTTGCTTCTTTATTCTCCCTTGCTTATATTTGATTTATCTTTCCCTCTTCTTATCCACATGTTTATTTCTTTCCCGAGATACCTTTTACTCTTTTCTTTCTCCACATTCCTCGCAAATTTTTTTCCTTGGGACGTATTATTTAGCTCTTCGTTTGCGCACTCTTTTAAGCATAGTATTTATTCGCCCCTTAGTTTTTACTTTTTTTATCCGTGATATTTCTTGCAAATCTCCCTAACAGTAGTATTTTACAAATTCAGGTTTCTTTTTATCATTTGTACTTAAAGTATCGGAAAAACTCAATTGGTTCTATAATGTGATACTCCAACTATACAATTTCACGATTCCCATACTTAAAGAGATTGTTTTCGAGTATTGATTCTCTGTGTTGTGTAAAATTGTGTATCTATCAATGCAAAAATCAGTCTATAAAGTATTCAGTCCGAAGACTAGTTGTAACCTCATTCCCCCTACTATTAGCTATGAAAATCTAGAAGAATGAAATGAGGTTAACAATCCAAGATGAGGAGTGAGGTAATTTGTCCTCGCTTTCCTCCTCGAGACAGAAAGCTGTACACGGAACAAACCCACGCAAGAAGCACAACGACTCTTCGAGTAGCACTTTTCGTAGCATTCCATCGGAAGAGATCTTATTTAATGACGTTATTCAGAATTACTCATACCTCTGTAGCTTCCACATCATCATAGCCATGAACGAGGCTGAGACAAAACTTGATGAGAGGCACATTCTACATTCTGTAACCAAAAGACACACAATGCAGTAATAGATTTTCTTCTTTCCAGTGAACAAGGAAACGATAATATCTTACTCATCGCCTTCAGATTAAGTCAGAATATCAACAAAACGAAGGCAATTCACTCTGCTATGCTAGGAAAAAGAGAAGATGTAGTATGAGCTTCCGATTTTAATGAATAACGTTCATAGACTGTTATTAAATGAAATTAAAGATAATCAGATTTCGTTACATGGGCATGAGTATAACAAAAGATATTATATAAATATATTTTAATATATTCTTATTTGTCAAAATATAGCTTCACTAGGTAAGTACTACATATATTACACAGAATTACGGAGGAATAACAGGTGCGAAATATAGCGACATGACTGGGACTCAACCCAGGTCTCCCACTTTCCAAGCAGGTAGTCTAACCACTGATCGAGCATGCCGCGTCGTGAGTTGATTGCCACAGTGAGGAGGTGCACGGATTGTGTGAGACCTGGGTTCGAGTCCAAGCCATCTCGCTATTTTTCACACCTGTTTTTCCTTGGGTTTCAGCCACACGTCTCTTCCATACTACTTTACACACCTTTCCCGAATACTTGGAATTTTAGTCTCTAAACTCGACGTTTACATTCAGCGAAGTTGAATTCGGTATTATTAATAGATTTCGTCGATATGGCTATGTGATTTCTGTTATGCTTAAGGTTAACTGATCTTATGGAGGTAATAGATANTATATATTAATTGATAGAAATAATCATACATATTACCTTGTCTCAATTTCGGCCCTATTTTTTTTAGCCACAGAATTCCTCCTATTTTACGAAATCCTTGATTAAAATATATTTCACAGCGAAATTCTGCTCAAGAAATTTCATAGATGATGGGAATAATTTTAATTTAGAAGACATTTTGTAATGAGAACTATAGAGGCAAGGGATGTCATAGCTGGCGAGAGTAGTTTTCCTCCTCTGTGTCGGGGTGTCTTGATTATAACTCAGATCTTTTTTTTTAATGGGAGGAGATAAAGGGTTTCCAATGGAAGGGGAGATGAGAATTTAAAAGTGGGCGTGGCTGTAACTCATTGCGCCTGCGCACTGCTGAGAATTACCTCTGTGTTAGTTTGCGCCGATAGAAAGGGTTTGGTGATTAACGCGGCGAAGTGGCGCGGGAGGGGGTTGTTTGTCCCTACGGGGTTGGTCGCGGAAATTAAAGGGGTGGAGAGAATAAGGGAGCAGGGAAAGCGGGAGTGGGTCCTTTTTAGGAGGGGTATGACGATTTTCAAGTGTGATACTTGGGAATCAGGGTAAAGCGTTCATTTTGGTTTCTGGTTAGGATATTGCGCTGAAGAGGCCGTGGGTTTGAGTATAAAGGATGTTAGTGTTTGTTATGTCGATAGATTGAGAATCATCATCATAATTCGGGGAATAGACGTGGTGGTCAGACGTCCCGGAGTAGACGGAACAGTCCCTCTTTTGAACTGTCTGTTACCCTCGTCGGTCCTGTAGTGTCCCGCTTTCTTTTTTTCCCGCGATACTATTATTATAATTGAATTTCATAGCACAGGAGGTCCTTTCTGCCAATAACATCATACATGGTTACAAATATAACTTATGTAGCAAATTTGATACATTACTTCCAGGTGGCTTAAAAAGTTTAAACAAAAAGTATATATGCATAAATATGTATGCTATAGGTATGATATATTTTGTGTAAATGAGTGCGGTGTGTTTGAACCTATATATAAACATTACGAATAAATTATTATTATTTTTATTGTCGTGGTCAACCGGTTAGAGCCGTCGTTGTTGCTTTGGAGACCTTTAAATTGTACTAATTAACAGATCCTTGTTACGATGTTAGAACTCGTATTTAGTGACACCCAATCGTATTGACACTTTCTTAGAAATAATGCGCACTGTAATTTTGATCCGAATATTTAGCATGAACTCACTATATTCAATAAGCGGACCCTGAAAGTTGTCTTCAACTCCAGGGGACATCCTAATATCCCGCTTGTGCTAATTTGAAATCTAGTCACCCTAAGGATTGGGTTCACAGCTACACATCATGGAGAAGGGCAATATAGATCTTTAGTTACGTAATTCGTACGTATGCTTACGAAAGCTTATCTCCACATTATGTAATAACGTATAAATATTTACTGAAAATGTTAGAATTTGAAGTTTGTATAACAGAAAGGCCGGAAAGAGTGTTAAAAATATAAGAAGAAATCAGATGAGTGATTTTGTGTGCATTAATAAATTGCACCCAAAGCGAGCCACCGAATTTTCAACCATAATTTAAGTGTTATATAATCTTCAATTTTATCAAGAAATTGCAAAATCATCAGCAAAGGCCCGTACTATATCTGTCCACGCGTAGGGAATTCAAAAAATTGTGCAAATTAAAAAAAAATGTATGTCTAAGAGTGTTCATCAGCTCATACTTCATTGAGACCTCCTTTTAAACGAGGTCCGCAACAGGGTAAGGTTCTCAGCTTTTTCATAATTGCTAATTCACCCCTACTAAAGCTAAAACAAGTAAAAGGTTTACGATTTCCCCTGCATTAAATCGTTCTTTGAACAGATATCGCATTAGGATGGAAAGAAGGGAAGCTTAGAAGGAAAAATGATACCGAAGGAGAATCCTTCTCCCTTCCATAATTCAGTTCATCTCCTTGATGGGGATGCACGGATGAAAAAAAAAAACGTGGGCGAAAATAAAACACGCCAGCGCGAGATAAACCCACCGACTGAGAAAATTCAGGGTGAGGGAAGAGCATTAAAAAAACATCTTTTCTATCGTATTTTTTCCTTTGAGCGTCGGATAATTCCTGAGGGAGTAAAAAAAAAAAGCTTCATATCATTCGCATTCAGATTGCTTTGAAGTAAGTTTGAGTGATGGAAAGACGGATATTTCTGGGTTAAAAGAGGGTCAGGTGGCAAATGCGTTTATGAGGAAAGGAATAAAACTAAAGAAGGGGGGGATTGAATAAGGGTGAAAAATGTACGTAGAACATGAAAGAGAGATTGATGAAAACGGGTGGATTGAGTAAGAGAGTTCAGCAAAATGCTTAGTATTCGTATAACATCCATTCTTCGTGTATTTTCCTCGTTTAGGTGTCATTAATTTCATAGAAAAAACTGACGGAAAAATCTGATAGGACCGCGGCTCAAACCCGGATCTTCTAATTCCCGGTCGGTTGCTCTATACATTAGAGCTACCAGGCAGAACAGGCAGATTGGTTTCGGCCAGAAAAAAAAGCTATATAGGGAAGCAACCGAGCCAAAATTGGAAGGCCCGGGTTTGAGTCCCAGTCCCATCACACTTTGCACCACTTTTTATTTTCCATGGTGAATATTCCTAGGTGCACGCTTTAATATACCAAATCACACTTACATTTCCTTTAAGTGTGCTAGTTCCTAACACAATATCTTAATATTTGATATGATATTCTAATTCGCTCTCCAAAGCGTTGTGTAGCCTTTGAATGGTAAAAGATTGAAACCGGCACTCGGAGTTAATGCTTTGGAGATAAAAAAAATAATGCTTTAAAACAATTGATTTTAAGACTCAGTTACGTATTTACTCCAATCCAAATCCTCTAATTCCCATGTTCAAATGATACGCTGATTTATGTTAATTTTCTGATCATTTGTTGTTAAGAAAAAGTATCTAAAAGTATCAAAACACATCACCTTGGTTGTTGTGTCCTTCTAAAATTCAAGTCTTGGTTTGAGTCCCAGTCATGTCGCTATTTTTCACTCTTGTTTATCCTTGGATTTTAAGACGCACATCTCAGTGTGCAAAGTTAACACATTATCCTTTCTCTTACTTGATTCCTTTAAGGGGATTTCCCCACAGCATCGTTCTATGAGATGGCCGAACGAGGACCTCTTGCGGTGGTTGGTGCCACTATGTGAAGCACCGCACTTGCATTACTCACAAAAGCATTCCCAAAACAGTGTTGAAGAGACGCGGAAATGTAATTCTAATGTCATATAACATTAATTTTGAAGTCGAAAAGATGATAACAATTTCTTTTAAGAAAACAGGAAGACACCAATTACATACATTTTAATAATTATTGCTATTGACACGGACAACCATTCCCTATCCATAAAAATCCGATGAACCGGGAATCGAACCCTTGGGTCCTTGAGGAGGGACGCTATCCAACTAACCTAACTAACGCGGCCGGTAAAAACAAAAGTATTGTACCATCAAGATTATCGCTCTAGATTGCCATCGAAATTTTCTATTTTGCTATCATAAGGTACTCTTTTCTTTTCTAGATTGAAATATTTCGCAGCTGATCGACCGCATAGATGAAGAGCGATGACAAGAATGTCTGCAGAGAAAGAGTTCGCCGCGAGGGAAGCTGAGGAAGTAGCGGCAAGAAAATCTTCGGAAAGAGTAAGAAAAATCTCATTCGTATTTTAAGGAATGCGACGGAGATTGGAGATAAGGGAAATTCTTTCGAAGAAGAGGTTGAGAGAGTAGCGCCTTCGGAATCAGCGCTCCAAAGAAGGGAAAATAAAGGAGATGAGCGTTTGTTGTGATAGGCGAGAGTAGTGAAATGGGCAAATCCTCAGCGGTTCTAAAGATGACAAAAGAGTGGCGAAGTGCGTACGTCTCGGAGGCAAATGGCCCATTTTGGCGCTTCTGCTCCCGAAAAGAGATTTCCCCGGATTTTCATCCGCTGTTTTTTCAATCGGAGTTTTTAATGACTGTTCCGTTTTCATTCTCGGCCAAGGAAAGTTGAATGCGAGGAGTGAATATGCGTGGAATTGCGCTCAAAGGAATCCCAGGAATGAGGCGGGACGCGAGACGTGTTGTGCAGGATTCCTTAATGTAACTCCTTTTTCCCAGAAACGCCCGTTTTTTGTCGCTGCGCGGCCGACTGATCTAAATAAGCCTCCTGGCAGTTTTTCTACTTTTTTCGGAGCAAACGATTTCCTTTTTTCCATCATTCCTCCGTCTCGGATTCATTCAGGTTTTTACGTATCCGAGAGTACAGAAGGTCTGACGGGGTTTATAAAATGAATGGGTTTTCCGTGTACTCCGGGTGTATAAGCTGGTATTTAGCCGGATTTCCGTTCCGCTTTGAGCTTTTAAAAAGCGGCTGCAGCCCGAGTCTTCATTCTCTTAAAACTATACTGCATTAGCGGAGTATTGCTCGGACCCTTTCCGAGTGCGCTCACTAGCTCCTTTGCTTAAAAAGCCGCGGTGGCTACTCTCGTAATTCTTCATAAGTGAGTTCGAAAATTGGATTCGCAGTGTCATTTGTGGTCTTCCATTCTTCGTTAAGTCCCCGTCCCTGAATTAGCAGAGATATCTTCCTCTAGATAAAGAATGGAATTGATTTTTACTCGTTTTATAAGTCTCGTACCTTAGGAATCTAATATATAAAATGCTACGCGTGCGTACGTATGATTCAGTTGCTAGGAGTCGGTACGTATGATTGTACCAATGGCAATCAAGCTCCCAAATACGTTCTCCAGTGGCGCGGGCGTATGCATTTTTCTAAATATACGCTTCGTTTAGAAGAGATAGAGATACATTTTAAATAATTCTAAGTTACATTCTAGAAGATTTTTGCGCTATTTCTTGAGGACTGTCAAATATTACATTAATATAACTCTTTCTATCATTTAGCCCGTTTTATCAGACTTTTCGTTTGCAAGTAAAAAATCCCTTCTGCGCTTGTTTGATAGAACTGGCTACAGGATGTTGATTCACACACCCTTAATGTAGTTTCATATACTCTTAATATTTGTCTGGCTAGCGACTTTTCCGCACATGGCGGTTACACGCACGACTAGCGTTGCATCAATTCCCGGAACTTCTCTCGCGGTGTCTAATCGGTCCATGTGACGGAATGGGCTAGCAACATTTGCAACGCCTTCCGAGAACGTAGCATATCTTAATTATCAAATATTTTCAGACTACATTCAATTTTGATTTTCTTTTAAAGACTCCCATCCTTCGTCAAGTAACCTCTGGGTAGGGCTCGCTGATTTTTAATTCACTTATTATTGAATCTTATTGGAAGTGTCCAAGAAAGTACCTTCTCTTCAAGTAACATACTCAAGACAAAATAAAAACATAGCCACGGGTCATAGGGAAATTGTCAACATACAGAATTTCAATGTTATTATAACTTTTTAAGTTACACATAAGCTATAATATTAGCTAGGTGGCAGATGCTCAATACTACAAGACATTATTCTTTTAGTTACGTAAAATCTAGTTAATATTATGTAGCATATAATTATTACAAACAGGAAACTCAGGGCCTGCAATTGGTAAATACTCCTGATTTATATATGTAATCCTGTTACACTATATTTACAATAAAAGAAAAATTGCGTTTAAATATTTCGGAGGCACATAATTACTACAAGAGATACTTTAAGGTACAGTTGTAAGGGTGAAGGTAGCAAAGTAAAATAAGTGCTTCTATTATTAAATACCTATTGACATTTAATTGATCGTATTTTCGGCCTGTTATGACCTCTATAAAATTTGGTGTCAAGGATAAGATACCTATTAGAGCGTAACTTCGCTAATCGTTAGCACAAACCTGCCACTCACCGAAAAGCGGCTCGCTGGGTTTTATGTAAATTTTGATATTTTGATCAAGCGAGGATTCTATATGGATACTGAACTAACTTAGGACGATGTTTTTATCTTTCATGTCATCATAGACAAATGATAATAGGCAATATCATATTTATAAAATTTTGAAAACTTTCGCTTCACAAGGACTTGCGATTGCGTGCGAATGAAAATATTAAGCTTTGTTTGCGGAAATTCTCCGAATGTTAGCGACTATAATCTTCGTGAATATCGAACTAGATCCGATTTAGATTTCATTATTATGAAATGAATTTTAATCCTTCCCTCGAGTCCATGAAATTTCGGTTGTTAAGTATAGATGTTAGAGATATTAATGCAATTGCTTATTTACCGTGGTACCTCGACTTACGAACTGCTTTACATACCAATTTATAGACCTGTAAATGTTTTACTCGCCCATTTTGACCCCGTGATACGGACTCAATTTACAAACCGAAAAATCTGGAAAGATAATCCTAGTGGAAAATTGGATTTCTAAACAAACCTTTCGAGCTACGAACTTCGAAATAGAAAGAATTATAATCGTGAGACGAGGTACTAATGCAAATGAATTAGCTTGCTGCAGGAATCCAGAAGAAAGTGCCTGCCTTAGTTCATCTACTATGCTTATCGCATTGATTGTAAAGCGTATATTCTGTCACAGAATGGTTATTGAGACAGGGAGAGACGACTCTTATAAATAAGCTGTAAACGAAGAGAATCTTTGTGAAACATGAAGACGGAAGCATCCACAAGAAAAGAAACAGTAGTCTAGGAATATTCTATTTGATCATACTTCCAGTATCGTTTATCTTCCTGTTCTGATTATTCTTTTCCTAGTTTTCGCGTTGAAATAGTAAGAGTATTTGTTTCAAAATAATACTTTGACTTCTATTTGAGTTCATCGCTTTATTAGTCTGTCTAATAATATTTGTCAGTCTGAAAAATTTACAAATAAGGATGTTTAAAACTTATATTTTGTATTCAATAAAACATTGCAATGAGGAGCATTAGTGAGTTTTTACCATGAAATAAGTACGATTTTTTATTTGAAGCGATAACCAGACATGAAATAGATTACCTTATATTTTTCATAACGGAAGTAAATCTATAAAATTCAAAGAGAAATTATACGATTAATAATTTATCTGCGGGAAAAGCAGACTCAGTATACTTTCAGCACAAAATGCATCCATTAAATTAAATTTGCAGAGCTTTGATGGAAATGTAGATTTCTCCACCCTCGTGGTCAGGATTTTCTGGTATCCGGAGAGGTAAATAAGGTTTATATGTAATCCATTATGAGCCTTGCTGTTTCATCTGATGAATTAAAGTGCCGAATTGGAGCTCTCCAAAATTTTAAATGAGATATGAGAGTGGCGATATACTTTTGGAGCAATTCCTTCCATTTCCATTAAGTTAATTGCGGCGGTGACTGCGAACACTTACCGATTTCAGAGAAAATTCGACGCAAATATTCAGCAGCGCCCTCCGAGATAATATCTTTTCATAAATCCGTCGAGCGCGAGCTAGTTTCCGAATTAGAGAGATGAATATTTTCGAAACCATCTCCCATGATGAATGAGCTGCAACTTAACCTAAAAGCCGTTCCATTTGCTCGCAGCCGTAACCATTTAGCATCCCTCCATATTTCTGAGGGCGCCACCGGTCCGCCGCTATTCTTTTGCTCGAACCCACCGCAGACATCTTGTTTCCCCGGCAATTCTCCGCATTTGGAAAGCTTCATTTATGCGCGTTTGTGTGTGTGTGTGTATTTATATATTTTTACCATGTCCATACTCGCTAAAAAGTTTATTTCGGCGGACGGCCCATGTGGCGAAACGGCTTTCATTCCGGCACTCTAGAATATTAAATAATTCGGGTTTTTCGAATTGAAGCGGCAGTGCTCAGTGTGTTATATCCCCGGTAATATTAACCCCTCCATTTTGCAAGGCCTTTTCAAATTGCGACGCCCTCAATAAAAAGGCATTCAGGTATGTGTATTTCGTGTACCGCCCACGGTTGTGTTTTCGCGTTTTTTTTGCAAATGGAGTCCTCGGAACATTACTGCGTTACACGGCTTTTCTCTACCGATTCCCATCGCAATTTTCTCTCTCGATCACTCGAGAATATTTTTTGGAATTTTGGATGGTCAATTTTCAAATATTATACTTCGAATTTCATAATTAACTTGGATACGTGCAAATGGAAAGCATTTTTTTACGTCACTGATATCCTTTCCTACCCAATTATGAGAATGGTAATGACCTTAGCTGTGGTAAATGTTTTAACTCGTTCTGTTCGAATACAGTAATCATTTTTTCTTGCAGCTTTGTTTCTGGCTTTGAAGACAGTGCTCTTCTCGCTAATTCAAATATACACTTAGACAAATATATCAGTAGTTCGCGAAGATCAAGTTATGTAGAATATCAATAATTCCCCTGTCGAAATGGGATATCATCCACAACTACATGATGCCCTGTGAGCCGTGATTCGGTGTGAGACAAAGGGTGCAAATACCGAGAGTTCGAGCAACTTCTTTCGCCTATTGTTATCGCGTATCGTTCACGGAGATAGCGAGTTCTTAAAATTGCTTTTTCCATAATCTATTTCTCTCGTTTCACGATCATTGTCGGATCGGCCGAAGTAGCAGAGATGTCGCATAATATCGACTACGTCTTCTAAAGACTAAGTCTACGTCGACTAAATGTATACTATCTCTGAATGTATCAAGCAATCGCAGCATAATCTCCTTTATTTCCGTGATTACCAACCTGCGTTTGAGAGCAATTTCGTCTCGTTTTTTAGGATTTTTAGCATTTGTAGCACTTTTAATAAAACGCATCGCCTTGCCCTGCATTTTTTTCAGTTCGTTGGCACACTCCCCCAATACTTAACAATACGTAACAAGATAAATAAACGGGAAGTGTTGGCTGAATGAACTTCACGTTGAATTAGAAGTATTCCTAAGTCTTAGTATTATACTCTAATTCAGGGTTTGCCAATCTTCAGCTATTGGACTACTAAGTTTCAGTTAGACACTCGTGTTAGCAATACTGTGAGATTGAGGCAATTTCTTTATTTCATCAGGAATCGATATATTCTGTTGATAAAAATTAACAATAAAGGTAATTGACTTATAGTTGTTATAGTATTAAGGTAAATTGAGTGGGGAATTTGTCGCAATGATAGAGCCGTTACAGTTCTTTGTGCCAAAATATTATACTATTATATTTGGGAAAATAAAATTCACTACGTAAAATTCCACAGGAGTATATTTAAAAAAACACGACCGGTTTCGAACAAGGTTAGTTCATCATCAGGTGAACTGATGATGAACTAACCTTGTTCGAAACCGGTCGTGTTTTTTTAAATATACTCCTGTGGAATTTTACGTAGTGAATTTTATTTTCCCAGTGATGGAGTTCCACATAGTTAAGGCTTCTACCATAGATTATAT
>KZ308653.1:69278-128464 GCA_000376725.2 Ladona fulva
TCTCGCGTATTACCGTATACTCTAATAATCTCTTGATAAATTCAATTAACTTAAAATTAAATTCTAAAAATTGCATTGATTTGTCCCACGCACATGGGTAGATATCGAGGTATTCCGAGAATAATTTAGCTTGAATTCGAAAAAAGACTGAGTAGTCCCGCCATATTCCGCCCGCAAATCATTCAGCAATACTACTATCGATAAAAGGAACTCCATACGCAGCAAAAAGATTGCCGAATCCGAAAATGGAATTAATTATAAATTACCCGCAAGGTTGAAAGGCACTTAAAAGCAAATCAGGAATCTTTTTTCCCTTTTCCGAATTCGCTGCCCATTTATTTATACATTCAAACCGGAGCGGAAAAATTATGATTTCTTTTTCAATCCGTCCATTCATCCCGATAAAGCAAGCGATTTCGGACACAGGTCCAGCCACGTATAAAGAGTGGATTGAAAGGGGTTTGGGTGGAGAGAGAGGTTTTGCGTACATTGGAGCAGCATGCTTTCAGCAACGCAATCAACTTCCCTTTCCCGACGGGTCGGCCAGTAAAATCACCCCGCTCGAAAAAAGTCCCCTTCGGGAAGCATTCACACAGTCAACAAAGTTAATTCGGGTCTCCGAAAGGGCATTGCACGAGGCGCAGCGAAGGGCGGCAGTGATGCGCGGGTCTGGATTAAATCACTGACGAGGATCTTGGCTGTCCGTGCGTGCGCTCCTGTGATTCGGCCAAATCACGTCAATGCCCATTTAACGTGGTCCATGCGGCCCTCACTCGACGGGGTGATTTGATGGGATCCTAATGGAGTGTCTCTACGAAGCATATAGTTTCTTAGAATGATCAAAACTGCGCTTTGTCGGTTGTGGTCTGATTGCCGCACATTGATCTCGTGGAATATTTTTGTGAAACCTACCCGTCACTTTCTGGCTTAACATCCACGAGTAAAAAAATAGAATTTTGATTAATCGATATGTTTCCTGCCATTTCCTTGTGCCTGGTGTAATTGTAGGAAACTCTATAATGCATAATTCTGGTTCATAGAGAGAAGTTTAGGCTTTGGAACTTGAAATGAGAAATGGGCTTACATACGCATGTCGATGGATGTCTGCACAGTAATCTCGAACGAAGGATGGTAGTATCCTCAACCGCTTCACCATTAGCTTCAAAGAGATTTGCATAGGGGACGAGTACTTCTGGTTAAGGTGAGGAGGGATGTACTTTGCCCATGGTTTCTTCACTGAGCAAGAACGATATGGGGGGAAAGCTTTTCCTAACTTTCTACAAATTGCCTAGCTTAAATATTCCAGGAAGAATTCAAATAAAAAACTGAGTTTAGCCCCTTATACATAGCAAATGAAAACGCATGTAGTTTGTCTGTCTGCAAAGCCATCAGCCCGAAGGTCGGTTGGATCCACATCCCTTACATCGTTAGCTAGAAGAATTGGAGGAGGATGAACTAGACAAAATGACGAGTGAGGTAGTTCGGGCTTAAAAGCTTGAGGTAGAATTTTCCAGGATTTTCTTAGTTTTGTAATCGGTTAAAATATTGATTCATGGCGTAGTAAATTAGGCTACACTTGAGCTTTTTCTTCTCTACTAATCCAAAGGCAGAGTAACATTCTGCCACTAATTGCATGAACTAACATCGAGTTGTACTAAAGAAGTGTTATATAATATCTCCGGTATTTGCTCCAAGAGAATTTCAAGTGACGTATGAAGGGCTCGCTGTTGACCTGGAAGATTTTGAATGTTTTCTACTGAAATTTGCAAATGGAGTCCTCGGAACATTACTGCGTTACACGGCTTTTCTCTACCGATTCCCATCACAATTTTCTCTCTCGATCACTCGAGAATATTTTTTGGAATTTTGGATGGTCAATTTTCAAATATTATACTTCGAATTTCATAATTAACTTGGATACGTGCAAATGGAAAGCATTTTTTTACGTCACTGATATCCTTTCCTACCCAATTATGAGAATGGTAATGACCTTAGCTGTGGTAAATGTTTTAACTCGTTCTGTTCGAATACAGTAATCATTTTTTCTTGCAGCTTTGTTTCTGGCTTTGAAGACAGTGCTCTTCTCGCTAATTCAAATATACACTTAGACAAATATATCAGTAGTTCGCGAAGATCAAGTTATGTAGAATATCAATAATTCCCCTGTCGAAATGGGATATCATCCACAACTACATGATGCCCTGTGAGCCGTGATTCGGTGTGAGACAAAGGGTGCAAATACCGAGAGTTCGAGCAACTTCTTTCGCCTATTGTTATCGCGTATCGTTCACGGAGATAGCGAGTTCTTAAAATTGCTTTTTCCATAATCTATTTCTCTCGTTTCACGATCATTGTCGGATCGGCCGAAGTAGCAGAGATGTCGCATAATATCGACTACGTCTTCTAAAGACTAAGTCTACGTCGACTAAATGTATACTATCTCTGAATGTATCAAGCAATCGCAGCATAATCTCCTTTATTTCCGTGATTACCAACCTGCGTTTGAGAGCAATTTCGTCTCGTTTTTTTAGGATTTTTAGCATTTGTAGCACTTTTAATAAAACGCATCGCCTTGCCCTGCATTTTTTTCAGTTCGTGGGCACACTCCCTCAATACTTAACAATACGTAACAAGATAAATAAACGGGAAGTGTTGGCTGAATGAACTTCACGTTGAATTAGAAGTATTCCTAAGTCTTAGTATTATACTCTAATTCAGGGTTTGCGAATCTTCAGCNTTCCCTTCCCACCCATCCTTTTTTCCACCCACTTCTCTTTTTCGTCTCACTCAATTTATTATGGAAAGGAATTGATAGGTAGGGACTGTACTGGATGCGATTTATGGGGTACCGTTTGTGCATTTCCTGCCCAAGTGAACCTCAGGAAATTCATCGGTGAGGGTATTACGCTCACCCAATGGTTTTTTTTTGTCACTCTCACGATGTACTCCATAGAAATATCTACTTTATTTCCCCTCCGTAACGGTATTCCAGCACTTTGCATATTGCCTCCATTAGCCAACGCCCGCTTGTAAAAATCCATAATGAAATGCGTGAATCTATCCCCGCGCATGTTTCCCCCAATGTGACTCCTACACGGCGCAACGGAATGATTTGTTTCTATCCACTCCCTTCCATTAGATAATCTTTATGAAGGATGTTCGCCGATTACGGCGCGTATATACCCCAAGTTGTGAGGGGGGCGGACGCCCCCTCCTTCGTTATCCTCTTGTTCATTCCCCTCTCCCTTATCTCACTCATCTCTCAGCGCATTAAGTTTTGACATTTGACGCGCCATGCCACCGTGCTAGTCCCGTCCAGTCCCCTGATTGCCTTACCTCCTTGTCCCTCCTGTCCGGTCGGCTAAGAAGACCATTAATTAGGAAAGGAATTCCACGGCAGTTCCGTTAATGAAGCAGACGGATGAAAATAACGTTTTGTCTTTTTCTTCATCTCTCCATCTTTCTCTCGTATGCTCTCCTTTTCCTTTTGATCCTCGACGTATCGAGCGGGTTCATAACTTATGCGAAGCGTTTATTGATCAATCATCAATTATAGGTGGACTCCGAGCGATATCGTGAAGTGGGTTTGGTTTCTTTGTGCCTTTAATTGGAGAAGCATCTCGAAGGTTGGTTGGATGAATTTCATTAGAGGGTGAAGGATGATGGAATTAAATTCCGTGATGGAGCTGAAAGAGGATTGTAAAGGTTGTTTCGTAATATTGCGGTATCGATTTAGAATGCTCATTCATGGAGACAGGTGTAAAATACATTTTACCGAGCATTGAATGAATTTAACGGTGACTTTTCGTACGGTGCGTTGCTATGGTTAATATCACGCATATCATTGTGGATATTTCCATGTGTATCATTTGATGTCATTGATATCTGAATATACACCGGCACCCAGTTATAAATAGCTCAATGAATAGAATGTGTTTCCAGTCAATAGAAATATATTCCTCCCCTAAATCATTTCAAAGAATTACAGGCTCAGTTACATTAAGACTTTAATTAATGGGCTTCAGAAAAGCTTTGTTTCTGAAATTACAAAAGTAAATTGCCATTTTTGAAAGCAAAAAATACCCTATTTCAATAGAATACGAATGTTAACTTGTTAACCCTGAGTTTTCAGCTAACGCTCTTCTTACGACTCTACTATAATTATCCCAATTATTTTCATAAAATTCCTCTCCGGCATTTCTCTAATATTTTATAAGAATTTATCAAGTCAAAATGCTGCAAATAAAATCTAACATTCTTCTCAAGAAATTCATATATGCATATACATATTCAAGTATACATGGGTTTCATCATGAACAGGTTAGTTTTTGGAAAGAGTATTGTTTTTCGAGGTAAAACCACACTATAATGTTAACTGCTCCCATTCACAAAGAATAAAATGAATTACAGAAGAACTTTACAATGAATTATGGAGAAATTTACAATGTAAATTTAGGCTAAGTTTTTCAGTTTTGCTCTGATTCAGGGAAACGAGATAGGTTTCTAATTAACTAGTAGATACGTGACCTTGAAAATATGGAAGTGTTTTTTTTGCTGCAGAAAGAAAGAATATCAACAAAGTTGCTAAGGTATGTTTAAAGTTAAAATTAGCGATTTTAAAGGTTATCTCTCGAGAAATGATGTTCGGACGAGTAGTTTGAGATACCTGCTCTCGCAAAAAAAGTTTCAAATGTCGGATATTTTAATTGTAATGTGAAAAATAGATTTTGACTTCGAAAACATTCGTAGGAGATATGGAAATATAATATATACGGATTCGTTTGAAGAAGAACCGGAAAATTATTCTATCCTTATTGTCTTCTAAACACAGATTATTCAACGATGATTAGTAAAGTTTTCATTCGGTCGGTGTTTAGTCTTGTGACATCCGAGGTTTTATATCGAACTAAATATTCACCATTCATTCTGAAAGACTAATATAACTGTTCAGGAATAGATGAAGATTTATGCCAACGTATTTTCACTATTTTATTTTCGTCGGTATTAATAGAGAATTCAAAATAAATTAACATTGTTATACTTTTAGTGAAACTGGAATGATTTAAGACACCGTTTTTAAGGAGTAGCATTTGCAAATTCAACGGGACGTAGAATGAGTATTTGTCACACTTCTTTAGTTGTCCCCAATGTTTAACGTCAAAGCTTTGGTCGATGGATTAATGTTTTACGATGAAACATTCCAGTAGTTTTTCTTCACACGGGAGGTTTCAGCTAATATACTAGTCATCATCAGATTTGGATATAGGAAATGACAAGCTCTAAAGCCATATCTAGCGTAGTTATTTCGCAAAAAATCTTAATTTTTCTTCAAAATATTTCCTAAATTTTATCTACAGGATAGTTAACTAATCATAATTAGTTGCTATATTCTCGTATGCACAGATATTTGGTTAAAAAAGTCAACGAACATGATAATGCGAAGAGAAACCAAGTTGTCAAGTATCGACAGACCATGTGAGTTGATTATTCTTTTCGCAGGATCACCGAATTTCTTCACTTGTACATCTATTAAGAACGTACTTTCTCTTAATTTATCTACTAAGTAAATTAAGCATTTGTTTAAATCTTTTATCTTCTTGGGACTCCTATTCCTGTATCTCGAAGCATCTGAGTAACACTTATTGCTTTGTCACAGCGATTTTTACTAAAAAGTATCGCCATTCTTTGTAATTTTTCTGTTTCACCGTCACAACACTTGTCGTCAGGGTCTCATATATTCTATGTACACTTAAGGCCTAAACTGACCGCGAGCGAAATAACATCGCCCGCGGACTTTCTCTTCGCTCCTACCGGCTACTCTTTTGACGATCAATGTACCATCACTTGAAATTTTCAATCACACTGTCAGGCCATCTTTCCTATTCCGTCCACATAGCACCGTTCCCCAATCAGCAATTAAGATTTGCGAATTAGGGAGAGAGAAGCGTATTCATCCCTCCCAATTCAGAATGTGGCTTGTTTCCTCTCTCGAAGTTATCGCTCATAAGTCCCTTTCACTTTTCTTTTTCCCTTCCCACCCATCCTTTTTTCCACCCACTTCTCTTTTTCGTCTCACTCGTCATTTTTTCCCATTCCAGCTCCGAGATGGAACTGCGAGATAGCGACGGACGTGAGATCATTGTGAGGCACAGACCTCAAGTGACGTGGCGAGTCATGTTGTTTCGTTCAAACACAAGGCCCACTCTTCCTCCGCAGCCTCACCGTGCTCCCACTTGAATGATAATAACCTCATAATTTTTGAGTCTCATTATCTCGTTCCCTTTGTCTTTTTTCTCAGGACGGAGTTCCAAGAAATCTCCCCGTGTCCCTTGGCATCGCGCACTTCTTCTTCGTTCTTGATTAAAATCTCGAATTAAGGGAGTCGGGTTTTTAAAAAATTAGTCATGAAGTTTAACACGGGC
The DNA here is from genome assembly GCA_000376725.2 of Ladona fulva. NCBI lineage: Eukaryota > Metazoa > Arthropoda > Insecta > Odonata > Libellulidae > Ladona > Ladona fulva. Next base: position 75,701 of record KZ308653.1, read on the forward strand.
TTTTTTCTCGTTCGGGGCCGGAATAATTTGCATAAACAAGCCCATATTCGTACAGGTATGCGCCGTTTTCGTATCTCTTACGGCGTGTTGGGCCGAGGGACAAGTTTTTGGCTGCGCGAAGGACTTAACTTCGGGGACTCTGTCTTTCTCTTAATCTGTCGAATCTTCCGATTGGTATCATTTGCTTTGCTTTGCTCCTAGAATACCAAGGTTCTGCGATTTCTGTTTATAATAATACAAGTAATTTTGGCTCCCGGATATCCAAGCATTAACGCGTTCGACTTCAGTGATAGGGGTCCCGGGTTCGATTCCCAGTGGGCGTCCACGTGAGGAATGACCTTTGCTGTTGAAACTCAAATTGCAAGTAGAAATACTACTGCTAAATAATATAATAATACTAGTCATTGAAAACTCTGCTAAAACCGTCTGAAATATTGGGTTTCGCTCATGCTATCTGTCAGTTAGTAGAGAAAGTATATGGCAGCTCGCTTACCATCTACTAGATGTCGTTTCTTCTTTTCAATTCGTTTGTTGCGATAGTAGAATCCTTGTTTTATTTACAGAAATGTAAAATTTTAGGGATTTTTTCGCGAAATAAGACTAAAAAGGTATCTTTAAAGATATTCAGAGGAAAAATGAACGAAGAAGTATATTGTATAGTTAATGTAAATAGTGGAAGCAGTTTAGTTAGTAAATAGAAGAATGTTAATAGCATTAGATAAGTCTTTTCAGCTTCGAATGGATTTTTTTTATCAAACGACCAGTTACTGATATTAGCATAAACATACGTACTTACCCATAGCATTTTATAAAGATTTATTGACCTAAGGTCTACGAATAGAATTGCCACCGGTCTTCTCTCTTCATTTCAAGCATCCATTTTATTTATTTTTCTCTTCTCGGTCTTACGTAGGTGAAGCTTCCTACAAGTCTCAGTTCTTATTTACCGAAGTTTTTAATCCTCTATATCAAAGTATTCCAAACTTTTCCGGCAGCAGAAACTTCATCATCAACGCGAAGCTAGAACCAGAAATGATCCCTTAAATTTAATAACCCTTCTCTCGGAATAGTTTATCCTCAACTAATTTATGTAGAATGTGCACGCTAAAATGCAAGTCTACGTTAACAAATGTCATAAGAAATCGTGAAAGCTGTGCACGGAAACAGATTGACATAAGTTAAGTTAGTCGATATATCTATTTTATTCTTCTATACCAGGTTCGGAGAGAGAAGGTCATTAAGAGAACTTTGGAAAGGTAGGCGGGTGGGTTTGTTCTCACCAGTGGACCACACTCTAGCCGCATTTTAGACAAACCGTTTTGGAAAATCCATGAGTATTTTTTGTTTAAACAAAATTAAATGAAGGTGTATTCGGCAATATCTCCTTCACAACGATCGATATCGTTATTGTATTATTTCAAATATAAATATCGATCCTATCAAAAGATACGGAATGCGTAGAATAGACTTACTTCGTCTACCTTGTTAGTTATCTTTCCCATTGTAAAATCTTGATCCTTTCACTAGCAAAATAATCAGCAGGGTTAATTTGTAAGACTTATGTTAGGATTAAAGTCAAATAACTATGTCGATGTTGGCATTTTTAGAATAGTAAAAATTCTTGCCATTTTTTACTTTATATTCGTTGAACTTGTAGCCTCTCATAAAAGGTAGTAGCAGTAGTAGTAGCATTATTAAAGTACTTCGACAACTGAAGTCATTTCGCACGTAGGCCCCCACCACATTTCGGGATCACTTCCACCGTTGTCTAACGAGTTGCCCATTGCCGTTGAGGTTGCACGTTGGCTATCCGGGAGTCTAATCAGATAAGGTAGACCTTAAGGTATAATAAGGTAAGGTAAAAGGGAGATCAGACAATAGACCTCTGGTCGAGAGAAGGTATGTCTGGTCTTCTTATATATACCGGCCATTTTCCATTTTACGGCACCTCAGAGCAACCCTGAGGATGATGACTGAGTTAGTCATCGAAACGTTGGTGACAAACATGTCTCCAGAATTAACTTGGTTGGAAACCCGAGAATCCTTTTTACACAGTATCCACCAGGAAATCTTAAGATCTTTAGAGATATTTTCAAATGCTGGTTAGCCTACTTCCCAGGGACACACTTCCATTTCGTACTGCATTATTACTTGTAGGACCGGGTCACCTCGGTTAAGAGCACGATTGCGATAGCTCGTTTCGTGATTTCCTGTAACATTCGCAGTTTTAAAGAGGTGCGACTTCGGGTCCATTGGAGAGTTGGGAGGGGTTCCTCAGCCCTGTTTCGTGGGATCGAATAAGTTTCGAAGACGCAGGTGTCGGTGGAGAAAAAGAGAAGGGGAAGGCCGAAGACGGACGAGGGAAGTGGATGGCACTGGATGTTGATGGAGGAGGATGGAGGGGTAATTGGGGAGGAATAAGCCATCGAAACAAGGGCCTTATTTTTAATGGCACGAATAGCAACTGCTCGCACTAAATAAGGGTACGGGGGGAGGAGGCGCAAGGATACCATCCGTTAAATATTTGGGTAGAGAATTTTCGCCGATTTGCATCTGAATCGCATCTGCCAGGGACCATATGAGGTGCATTTGTCCACGCGAAGCATCGGTTTCACGGATAATTGCGGGAACTCAATTCGGCCTCATTATTTTTAAATTGAGCACCGATGCTTCGTTAGGGTTCTTTTGCGCATTATTCATGGGTATCAAATGGCACGTCCACCTAAAAAATATAAGTTTCAATTATAATCAGAGCGGCGAAATTTTTGTTTTCGTGTTCTGGTCACGGCGAATGGGCTCCCTAATTGCCCCCTTCGCCCATTCGGGGGCATTTTTAAAAGTTTCCATCGTTTAGGTGACGGCGTAATTTGGCGGATCGGTAAAAATATTCCTCCTTTAGACGATTTGCATTTCGAAAATTTTTGTTTGGGTTATTATCATCGAGACGGGAGAATTCCCTTTTGTTAATGAAAAAATGGCGGAAAAAGTTTATTCTGCACCCAGAACAAACGTTGTCAGACTTTAATTTATACCAGATTTCGAAAATGTGCTTTCATTGTCCCGCATTAATTTTCACCCGTTTTCCACTCTGACGATTTCTAAAAAAATTACTTCTACATTAGCCTTCAGTGTATTTTTTTTCTCAGAAACATCTTATTTTATTACATGCTATCATTTTTGCTGCAGCTCAATTTTATCTAATGAAAATTAAAGGCTTTGAGAGTGCTTTCAGAATAAACGAGTTGATTCACAACTCATGTTAATGTTTTAGTTTTTATGAAGGCATCATGTTAACATTATCACCTATTGAGTTTTTAAGGATTGAGGTAAAGGTGTTTTTCGTCAAAGTTTTCTTAAATTAGGTGAAAATTGTTTCCTATGTTCCCGCATCTGAGCCTTTGTTATAACAAATAAGTTTCTGCTAATGTATTCTTGCAATTTTACATTATAAAATGAAAGTAATGTGCTTAGTCAGCAATTGCTTTGATAGCACACCCGTATTCTGACATTAGATGTAAGGGACTAACCAGTCGAAATATAGTCGTTTATTATTATCATTATCATTACTATAAATAATATTATCATAAAATCAAAAATATTTTCCGGTATTTATTTAAATACATCACTTTTAATAATAGTATGCGCATGAATAATATTATAAAAATCTTGATCTGCTTTTGCGGTGCATCTTTTTCTTTAGATATTCCCATTCCTCGTGAGTTGAACTCGATTTCAAATATTATTACATTCGTAATCGTACTTATTTTTAGAACGGTTATACTTGTCTACAATATGAAATAAAAAAGATCACAGGCTAAGCCCTATCGTAATAAGAAAATTAATTATGAACGCGTCATGCCTTGTTCTTGCCGGTCGTATCGATAGTTAAGCCTTAACTGATTGTTAAAACGATGGTTAAATTAGCTAAAGGATCGATTGACGTACAAATCTTAAGCTTTTGGTTACCTGCACTGAATTATGGATATAAACAATATGGCGGAAATTTATTGGAGTAAAGTTCTCGTTTCCGTTAATTTAAATGGTAGTGAGAGTATTTCCAAGTCCCCAAATCTTTAGGATGAATACTATGTAATCTACTCACGATACCATACCCCAAAACCGACATTTTAATCTAGTCATCCAATCTGTAGGTATGAAATGATTGGGACCTATTACTATGCGATATTGTTCAAACAAGCCTCCCAGTAACGTGTATCAAAACTATTCTTAGTCAATATATCTGATATTCGTAGAGATAGCTAAATGACCATGGATGTAAATAGTGTTACACTACACTTCATGCCCCTAACTACTAAGTTAACTACTAGTAGTGGTTAACCTTTAACTTCAGGTTAGTTAACAACCAGTTTCGACTAGACATTATAATAATACCGTGCGTAAGTGGTTAAGTCATGATCGATTTCTGGTCAACCATAAGTGGTTGATCTTGATCGATTTTTTAAGGGAATATGATTAAGTCGTTTTCAGGCGTCCATTTTGCAGGTGGATTAGAATCGACGATAGGAATGAGGATGAGGCGAGGGTGGGTGGAAGGCAGTAGAGACCGTTAACTAGATTCCATGAAGCCGGATCTGCCCAAGAGCGTACCTGCTGCCAAAGGAGCAAGCTTCCGAGGTGCCTCAAACATGGAGGTAGTTAGGGGTCAGGTGACCTACCGTACGGAAGAAGACGTGAGGAGGCAATCGGGTGGGAGGGATGTAAACTCGGTAGGTTGGCACCGCTGACGGGTGCGCCTGAAAGCTTTATGGTCGTATGGTGCCAACATTTTAATTATTCCCATGCCGACTGAAAGCGCAGGCGCGGAAGTCTCACCCCTTTCCCTCCCACACCCACCAGAGAGTCCAACCCCTTTTGAGTGCAGGGCGGGGGTGGCACGCATAAATACGGAACGCGTAGAGGGAGTCGAATGGTGAGTTGCGGGTGGATGGGGAGGGAATGAGCAGAGGGTGGTTGAAAGGTTGAGGGAGATGGAAAAGGAGGAAAGACGAAGAAAGTGATGCTACAGAAAAATAATAACAGAAATTATAAAGGTGAGGATGACTCTCGTGACATATGACTGTTATTTTGCGTTAGTTAGGCCTCACTTTGAGTATGCTGTAGTGTAAGGTACCTAGCTGATATGTTGAATTTGGGAATTATAAAAGGTGCAGGGGAAGGCGATTCGTTATTAAAGAATTACTATGATAAATCAGTGAGCGATACTCAGATGCTTCAGGTCGCAGGATGGGAATCTTCAGGTGATAGAAAAATCAAACAAAGGATAAATATGCTGAATAAGTTCAGAGAAAGCCCGTTCGTGGATGATGTATCCGATATAATGCGTCCTCCATGTTACATAGGCCGTTCCGATACTTCGAGAAACATCAGGGAAATAGATTCTATAACAAGTCGTATCGAGAATTCATTTTTTACGGGAACGATACGCGAAAGTAATCGATTAGGGACATCTACGTAGTCATGGAGCATTGCACCTTCTGCAATAAGCCGAAAGGCGGCTTTCGGGGTACATAGACGTAGAAATCCTGTTCAACGTCTTTGAGTATTTAAAAGAGAACTAAGATAAGATAAAAATTCTACAAACAGCTCCGATATATGGGTAAAATAATAGTGTTTTTAAGTTCTGATTCTGAAATAAGATAGTCTCCACATGATATTATTTACTCTTCTCAAAATACTTTTCCGGGAATCCTATCTCTTTTGGACCACTATCATTTTCAATAACTTTTTAACTTAACCGTCGGCATCGGAGGCTTAGAGAATATTAATTTAATCTAACACTACGGAGGTCCCAATTTCAAATCCCAGCTGAAGAATGAACGTTCGCGTTTGTTAGATCCTATAGTCATAATCGTGGTTAGACAACGATTGCTGTTTACGCGGTGTCGATATATAACTATAAATAAATAAGTCAATGTGGACACAAGCTCACCTCTGTTTACAGCCTTTCGCACATTAAAACGGTAAATAAAGTTCTAACGCCACCAATACAGGCCCGGGAAGATGGAGATCTTTGAAGATAGATGTAGGATCAGAGGGGGACAGTTGGAGATAAATATTTATGAGGCATATGCGATCGGAAGTAAATAGGTAGAGGAGTTAAGTAGGATTAAAACGAAGGGAGGTAAAAATAGAAGGCATGGATAGGAGTGTCGAGGTGGAGGTGGAAGATAAAGGACTCTCGCATGAAGGGAAATGTGGAATTTTAATAATGAGATGATTTAAGGGAAGGTGAAGGGTTTAATTCCCGACACGATTCCGAGTCGAGGCGCGCATACGGTTCTTTGTTGGTGACGCAATTGCCGAGGAATAGAAAGCCTATTCAATGGATGGCTTAATTTTGTGGGATTCGAATGTGGAGAGCGGATAGCGGTGCAGGAGGCTCGGAATATAAAAATAGTTTGATAAATTAGGCAAAGGAGCTCGGCGGTTACGTGAGATACATGGAACGCTGCGCTGAGCCGTCTTCATTTGTTCTTCAATGTAAATGTTCAATCGCGCATTCCACCGGTAAGGAATCGGTGCCAAGGAGACAGCCTTCGGGACAATGAAAATATTTATATATCCGCACCTTCTTTTGTTGAATTTTTAGGTTTTGGACCCACTTTGAATGTACGTGAAACTATTTCCTTCGTTGAAAAGCATGGAGATCGTGGTTATGAATGCCTCGATTCGTGTATACCTCGGATTCAATTCTAATAATAATATTTATTTTATAGCATGGATTTAGGCAATTAATTTTCTGACATATTTTACCGTTAAAATTATCGTCTTTTACTTCAAGTTCTCACATTATTGTAGTGGTGGTTTTAATTCAGCTGAGGTAATTTCTCACGTAGACATCCACCAGGAATCGAACTCGGGATCGCTTTCACCGAAGTTTAACGCGTTACCACATGGCTATCCGGGAGCACTTCAAGTTCTTTTCAAAGAAATATTACTGTTACCTTTGTGAGTGTATTTCAAAAGTGTTTTAGTTTTTACTTTCTAAGTATAAAAATGATCGAAAAATTAATGGGTTTAGGGGTAATTTGTTCGATATATTATTTCCTTTTTTTCACGAAGAAAGTCTTGCTTACCTTCGGTCAGATCTGCTGGAATTTGCTCATTGTATAGGTGCCACGATAGTCTGTCAATATTAGAACCGGTAATTCACTATTATCCTTACAAATTTTGGGAAGAAAATATGATTGTAATCCGTTTCTTTATCTCTTGTACTTGAAGGGACTCTTGGAGTTCAAAAGTGGAACAGTTTACGTCGTTCTTTGCAATAGATAGATATACCATTTATTAGCGAGGTTAATACCACGTGGGCCTCTTTTCTCTTCATTTCTTATGTATTTCTAACATTTACAAAGATCGATTAATAGAAAAAAACAGATTACATTGTAGGAAAATATGTTGACCAAGAGAAATCCCAAGTTGAGGGAAATCTTGTGATAGAACTTCAGAAATTTAAAAATTCTATGAGTCTATTAATAGCGATTTTTCGAAGGGATTGCAAACGTATGATATTGTGATCGAAACCCACGAACGAAAAATTCATCATCATGAGATTTCATGATCATTTTCCCATATATCCCCGCTCTCTTAGTGTTACGCGCAGCTTCTCACTCCTACCACAGAGGTCGGCCGCAGTTCAGCTCAACTATGACTAGCACAGAGAGGAATCTAGAATCTCTTTATCTAGATAAAATCTCTCCTTCATGGCCGTAAAATATATCTGGAAATACTAGACTTTCCTTCTCAACGTCTTTTTTAATGGACTGCGTTTCCGATCATGGTGAGAAGAAAGTGCAAGCTACATCCCATTCTATTGTTGTCAGTGACGAAAAATAGCACTCAAGGTTTATTACAGATGAGGCTTGGCTTTCAAAAACACCCGTGAATGACGTCAGATTAAGATACCTCAATTGCTCATGCCTTGCGATTTATATCCATCCGTTGCTAATCCTTTGTGAAATTTATCTCAAAATACTTGAACATGTGAATTTCTCTCTTTTCAGTTACCTTGGAGAGATTATTATTTAATCGAGTAAACTTTCGATTTAAAACGTTACGGCGTGTACTTAGGAAAATTTCCAAGGAGTAAAGGACCGAAAATAGTCCGACGGCGGCAGGAGTCGAACCCGGGTGTCTCAATAATAGAATTATCTCCCACTATTTGATTGGCGACCCGGGTTCCCTCATTATATGCCCTATTCTCCTCGGAAATATCAAACAACAGAAGTTTTTGCGGTTTTATTTTTTTTTGAACTTGCAAAAATTACCTTGATTCCTTTTAAATTCTCGTGGAAAGACAAGCTGTATTTTATATTACCAATACTTAATGCTCTTTACTGATTTATCGATAACTCCAAAATTGCAGCTAAAGAATTGCAGTAGAAGTCTACATGATTTATAAATAAATAGCTCAATTACCATTGATTGCGATTAATTCCAAAATCAACGTAATATGTTAAAATTATTCTCATTGAGTTATTTATCTACACCTAAAGATTCCTCGTTTCATAACTTTTCCTTAAGACTAATACATATCTCACCTATTTGTAAAACTTAGATAATGGCGATGGTCTTTCTATGCTAGAAATTCTGGGACTTGATAAGGTATTGCTCAAGTTATAAAACAAAACTGATTACATTATCATCTGTTTCTATTATAATAATTCTCTAGATACATTCGCAGCATGACTACATTAATTTCTCCAGGTAGATTTCGGGAAACGCCGCAAAACCTGCTTAGATCCGACTTCTGTCTTACAAAATTGTTTATTTGCATTATTCAAATAATTTGTGAATAAAATCTGTTGCGTTTCATTTCTTATCTAAGATCGTGTTAATCCGTTAGGAGCCGGAACTCAAACGTGATATTTATTTGGAGAATATTAATTGATCCATTCTTCTATTGTCATTAAAAGAGTGCTGCGTGAATTTAAGCTTAATCGTAGAAATCTTAATAATCTTGATCTAGTAATAAATATAAATTAATATCTTAGACTCTAAAATTTATGATTAGAGGTTACACTTGTCTTCATATCCACTGATTATTTATGAAGATAATTCACCTTCACGTTCATCAATATTGATTGATGGTTGATTAATTGATTCTGGAGGCGGTCACGTGAGTCACAACGAGTAGCGCTGAAATTACGCACATTTGAGTCCATCTAGCGCCAACCTTTGTCAACGCTTTGCATCCATTTTTATGTTATAGTTAGAATGTATAACAAATATTTGCCAAGTAAAAAAAATAATAACTCATTTACAGTTTTCATAGTATATAAGCCACATAAATATAAGTCCCAAAAAAGGGAAGTTGGCCTTTTAGAATCAAAGCGTACACTCTGCCGTCTTCAAAGAAACTTAGTGGCACCTACTATTCAAGCCATGAAATAAGTCACCGTCAAAATTTGTACTTAAAAAATCGTAATTTAATCTATTTATACATTTATTGTTTTGAATGAGCTGAAACTAAATGTCGTGTGTAGTCCTTTATGGTCTGCTAAAAGTTTTCACGATGAAAAGCATGAAGATAACTCTAGATTCTTCGGTATAAGGCGTTAATATTAAAATTTGATACGATGAAGAGACAACTCCCCAGCTTCCCGTATACGAGTCTTCATAAATATTGAAAGAGGGACGTTAATGTTTTCGCTGTCTCGATGATCGATTTTCAATAAATTTTCCCTTTCATTTTTTGCTGAATTTTTTAGGGCAGTCCAACATTTCGTTCCTCATAAATGCGGCAGGATGAATATAGTATGGAGAGTTGTTTCTGGAAAGCTGGATGAATAAACTTGTCAGTTTCCAGCGGCACTCGTTTAAGAATATGGTTTTTCTTTGATCGCTCCTCATTATTTATAGACTCTCGTCATTTTCAATGCGCGTTCATCCAAAGTGAATCGAGTGCAAATATAGATGATCGACATGAAAAGAAGGCTTTGGTTTCATTTGACTTGGTTACTTTAGATGCCAATTTCGAAGGCTTACAATAGTAACCAAAGAAATTATTTGAAGTACTGTTTCTTCTCGTGAGCTCAAAAATTTACAATTTTAAGAACTATGCTGTGAATAGGAAAGCTAAAAGTATCATTACTTGCCAAGAGTATAAAAAATAGAGAATTCAGCACTCGAAGTATGTTCAGTTTTGACACCTTCACTGGCATTCATTTACGAAGAGGTTACGTTTCGGAAATTTCCAATTGTTGTAGTAAAATGTAAAATAGCCTAATAACGCCAGGATGAGGCATTTAAGTTCAATGAGTAACAGTAAAATTGGTGTCTAAATCGTCTGCAATGGGTCATTAACTTGCCTTTTTCTATGATGAATGCATTAGGTATGGAACTAACTAGGAACATCCAAGTCGATTTTTTTCATTTCTGTTTATCCTTGCATATATAGTAATCAAAGAAACTCCTTGCTTTCGGTTATTACTTTGAGCATATCCTAGAAAAAAAATCGCTCATTTTACAAAGTCAGAAGAGGGGCGGCGACCGTTACCTATTTGGAACCATCAAGAGTATGGTGAGTGTACGATAGTTTATTACTTCTTGCGTGATGCAAGAAATTACAAATGAAAGTGTAAACAACCTCCGAACCAGTATATGGAGATTCATATTTTAAAGAATTAGTTCTCACCCCTTACTTTTACTGTACTTCATAAATAACTTCACTACACAGGGCGGATAGGCTTACCCCACTGTGTGATATACCACATATAGTGAAATAGTTATTTTTAATGCCTATTTTGTAAGATGCTGAACGAGGTAAAAAATATAACACATAACGTTGTGGTTCTGGCATTATATTTATTTTATAAGTTGTGATTATTTAATAAATATATATAATTGCTTTTATTCCAGTTATCACAAAACTAAAAAAATCATGATACCATATTTAAGTGATCATGTCATAATTACAATTTCCGCAGACAAATATTTTGTGGGTATACGTTGATTGAGAATCATAAAAAAGTATAATTAGTTGAATGTATGGATGCATCTGTTCTCCTAGACACTATGACCCGGTATTATAATCTACACTTAAAATGGACTTTAACTAAAGTTCACTTGAGGGCACGGTATGATATTGTTTTGTGAGAGTTAAATAATATTATTAATATATAATTATCCTCCATACCAATCCTTCATATACATAGGAGATTAATTATATTTTTCCCTTTACTTCTAACAGAACAACATAATAACCTGTCATGAAGTGATCTTTAGTTAAACTCCTTTTTTAAGTGTACATTATAATACCGGGGTTATAAGTAGATCATCACCTCACTCGTAAATATGACCTCATTACCATTATGATAAGGGGTAACTCACTTTTACATTTGTTAATACTAGTTAAAATAACTAACATACTGCTCACATTGATCGTCATAGCATAGTAGCGCGATAAGTGCAAGGACAATTCCATAAATCCTGAATACCGCTGAATCTACATCTGATACCCTAGTACCAATTTTTTAGTGTGGCCACCCTGTCGCTATGTGACCAACTCTTATAAGCACATTACATACGACTCGACCGGAGAAGTTTGCGTATTGAATCGTCTCGAAGCTATCGGTGCTCTCCGCCGCAGACTGTAATTCGTCTCGGACTCGGTGTAACTCAACGGGAAAGTCTTCGGGTTCACGGAGACAGAATAATCTTCCCGCGACTCTTGTACGTTCCCAGCTGCGGCCCGTCTCCTCAATACATAATCGCGCCATTCGTATTTATCAATACAAACCACCGCCCACCAGCTCCAGCGACGCACGGCACCGAGTAGGAAATTATAATTTCGTCTCAATAGACACGCGAGAGATGAGGTTACGGGCGCATACCTTCCTTTTTTAAATAAAGCGGAGACTTAGGAGTGGTTGGATTAAAGCATTCGCTTGTTGGTCAGGTAGGAAAGTTATGTCCATCTGAAGTTGGAGTAATGGAGAGGCTCTCCGAGGAAATGTTGCGGCTGATATCAAGTCAGAATGAGAAGTGCTTTTGATGCGGCGGAGAAGGGTTTTCCGCGGAAAACGGGGGTGAGGATTATGTCTTCTCCTCCGCATGTTTATGAGAGCCGAGATATGACCGTCTCGTCCTCCCTTTTATAAAGCATTTCCGAGGAAAGGAGTCCTTACACCGCGAGGGGCTTTTCTTCCCGGGAAATTGACGGCCCGAAAAATTCTCGTTAAAATATTTTAGTTTTTGCGTGCGGTATTGATTCAAGACTGGGCGGTAAGTACAGAAGAGAAATGATCAGCTTCTAGGGTTGTCCTGGGTATTTGTGTGGAAACTGGTTAACTCGAAAACTGTCAGCATGAACTATCGATGAATACGAAGTTCGGCAATGATCTGTTCCGTCTTCTATAGCTGCCAATGCACATTAATTTGTTTAACTCTAAACGGTTAACTAATAACAACGAATTACACGAAAATAAATTATGGTCCTCAGGGATAATATTTCACAAAATTAAGCTGTATCGAAATTGACGAAGTTTTCTAAGGAAGAAAATTTAAGACTGTAATATCTTAAGATGTTAGTGCAAAATAATGATAGTTTGTAGTTTTACATTGAATCATACGTACGTACAATAAGTCTATCAGTAGATTTTTTCATGTTTAGATACAAGTAATCTTCATGGTATTGGGTAAATTTTCATGGTATAATTATATGTTTATGTGTCTAAGATGATAATGTAGCCTTCATGCGCTGACCAGATTGCATCTTTAGCACATTAATGTGGAAAATTTAGTGAATTTTTCTTTACCAGTGATATAGCCCTCATTGATTCAGAATTCATTGTCAGGCTTGCTATCCATCACCCTACAGAAAGTTGTGAAGATGATCGACGATTGACTCAAATAAAAAGAATTTAAATTAAAACTTCGATTTTGCGGTCTTAACTATAGAAACTAACGGAAGAATGGACTTGGAAAAAGTCTGACGGGACCGGGAATCGAACCCGGGTCTCCCAATTGCCGGTCGGGTGCTCTGTCCGTTGAGCTATCCCGGCAGAACATTTTTCCAAGCCATTCGGGAGACTTTGTGGGCAAGGACTTTTGGTCGAATGGCTTGGAGAAATGTTCTGCCGGGATAGCTCAACGGACAGAGCACCCGACCGGCAATTGGGAGACCCGGGTTCGATTCCCGGTCCCGTCAGACTTTTTCCAAGTCCATTCTTCCTTGGGATATTTCCTGGGTGCGCACCATCTTGCGCAAAGTCACCCTTACCCGTTTTCCTTATAGAAACTAACCTGAGAATACTACTATAATACTACTACTACCTAGTACTGTTTAAAAATTTCTTATATTTATAGAAATAACAAAAATATTTTCAAATAACATAGAGAAGGGCATAAAAGATCCATCGAAAGAGGTATATTTTGTGTTCCGATGTTCATTTTGTTATATAGCTTAATCACTATAAAATTTAATTAATCAGGATCCGCTTATATTAAGTATTTCTATGACATTTACAATTCAAGTTTGCACGTATTTAATCATATATTACGAGATATAACAATTTTAAGCATACCTAACTTATAGTAGATACACCATTTGCATCTCGTATATCATTTGGGTACCAATGTAAAGGGAAAGAAATCATAAATAAGCGCAAAAAGTTGCTTGCTCTTCTTTGGGATCACCATTAATCTATGATCATGAATAAGCGAAAAACTATTTTATTAATATCGAATTAAGTAAACCAAATCATTAAGGATGTACTTTTGAACCTATATTTCAATGTACGTAAACGGCCATATTCTGGCATAATACGACTTTTAAAAGTCCATCTTCGAAATTCATGTGATTCACTTGTACGGCGCATTGATTAGTATGTTCCAAATAGATTATCGAAGTAGGGTGAACCAATTTTTACTCTTTGCGTTCATTTGATTGTAGATGTAATGTAGCAAATACCCAACGAAAGCTAACGGGAATAAAGTAGAACGTGGTTTACGATCGGTGGTGTTTGATTGATGAATAAATTATAACGAATAGAGATAATTAACGTTTTGTTATTGTAATGTTCATCAGCATATATTTATTTATAGCGTAAAAGCTGGATTTGTGATAGTCGATAGTGAAACAAACCCAGTCGCATTCAAATAACTCAATTCTCCGTTGAAGCGTATTGGATTAGAAAATATTTTATATTTTACTAATGCATTACTTAAACGATACTGTTCACGTATTCCCACTGTATTTAAGCAACAAATAGGAACGAGGAATACATGTCAGCATGCTCTCCTCCATTCCTTATATTGCCTTACCACTTATCTCTATCCGAAGAAGCAGCTCTTCTAGAGAGCCACGCCAGCACCATCTCTCGGCGGTACGCTCAACTTCTTGTCACGCATTTTTTTCGTAGCGGCTAATCCTACAGAACGGTAAATACAAATTGCTGCAAAAGAAACTAGACGTATTACGCTTGTCTAAGTTAATTATGGAGACAGAATTACTTAAGCATCCGATTTGAGAATGCTATGGAAGAAAATCGTCCCTGTCCGTGAAGTTCTATTCCTGGAACTTATGATTTTTTCTTCCGTTTGAATTTTCCGAAGTCGCGCGAAAAAATGCCTGTGGACCCGTAACTTGAATTCATTTAGTTCACGAAGCGTTTGTATGATTTTCATCAAAATTCCTTTCCTCTGTTGTATTAACTCTACGTAACATGAAACTTATCTTCTTTAGATTTGCACGAATTATCAGAATTTCGAAAGAGCTAAACAAAACATGGTTTGATCACATCTTTTGTGGTGCGGAGATGCGTAAATTTATAGCTCCTTTGATCAAGCTCTGTAGCTTTTGAAGAGTCGGAAGATAATTCTCTGCAACGTGTATTTTACTCGGAATTGAGATGTTCTACGGATTTTTGCTAGAGGATGACTCAAGGTAATAATTCATAGTTGTTAGTTGTTAGATAGTCTAGATATCTTTGTTCATTTTGAGAACCACCTTTCAACTATTAAAGATAAAACCAAGTCCATATAAGTTAAATATGGCTTCTGTTCTCTCGAATTTCATTTCAACTACCGCAGAGAAACATTTGAGTTCTTAAAATTCGATTAGAAAATGCATTTTCGATATTTAGTGTCGTTTCATACGGCTGTCTTCGGAAAAGTATTCACTTTTATTTGCGGACTTCTTCCATTGGTTCCCCTTTACATTTATCCGTAATCATTTTTGAGCAAATTAATGGGATTTTATTTAATAAAATAGTTGATGGGAACAAGTAATTACTTACTTTAATACACCTAGAAATGAAAGAGGCATTTAAAACTTAATGCATATAACTCCCACAAAGATTATTGTGATAAAAGCCTTGGCCGTAAGAAGAAACATATCAGGCTAGGACTTTCTCAGCTACATCTATATTTACGTATGCACTCTGTGAGCCGCTTTAATGATATACCTCCATGTGTTTTACTTGGATAAATTTTACAAGTATTTATTTTTCATTGCTCAGGTCTATTTTAGGCATTTTGTTGTATTTGATTATTGAATACTACCAATCTACCTATATTTGAAAGACATCTTAACAGCAACACTGTGTAAAGGTGAGAAATCTTTTAGTTTTTCTACCACTTCTGTCCCTAAATGTACCTAAAATGAATAAATTACATTAATAGTATTGTTATAATTAATGTGAAAGCATGAAAGTCTGCCTTAACTCTTCATGTTCATTCTAGGCTCCTTGACATTATTTTTGACCCCGGATAATGAACCCATAAGCTCTTAATGGTAAAGCGTCCTCGAGGGTTATTCTTTGACTCTCTCGGAAGCTCTGCTAGCAGAACAGCCTTGCTAGACCAGCGGTAGGCGAAGCATTATTACGATCACATATTCAAACGCTTGAACGTTAATGCGATCCCAATGGCCCTGACAGGAATGAAATATGCAATATATGTAGTTTTCCTCCATCTCGGACCTATATTTTTCTCCGTTAACAGTCACGCTCCATACAGAGTCGCCATCCCTACAGTCCTGAATACTTGAGTAGGTGGAGGGCTAAGCACACTGACTTCTCCATGGCAACCGGGCTAAACCGAGCCTTTTAGCGACTGTAAATCAAAAGGACAATGATGACATCTCGGAAGGAGTAGCCCCGTCCTTTCATTCGTTTGATTTAAAGACGCCCGATAGAGGGACACGTAATCACCGTAGTGGGAGGACTGTATACCTAGTTTTTCTTCGAGGATTCTTTCTCGTATCAGCATAAAAAGGGAGGAAAGCGTTCTCAATGCTAGGAAGGAAGGTATTCGAAAAGAATCGATGGCCAGGAGGCTTTGATGTCTCCGGTGTATTAATATTAAATTCTGGAGCTTTGCAAGAATGATGTAATTTGGCTTCCTTGGGGAATGGTTTCATAAACCCGCTCACTTGATTAAATGAAGCAATGACTCCCAATATACTTTTTAGGAAACACGTGAAAGATAAAGTGCGTTGGGTCAAATTGCGTTATTTCAGAATTCCCATTACGATCTTCTTACCAAGTGAAAATATATCGAAGATTGTAGCGCATACGTATTGGTAAATTTGGGAAATACTCTATCTTGAGTCATTATGCGGTTCGCCGAAGGCCTGTGTGCCGCGGAACCCCGGTTGGGTTTTAGTAACAGTCATATGCAGCTGTGAATTACTTTAATTCACTAGGGTTGTGTCTTACGTGTTACCTTTAACAACCTACAAATAATATTCCAGTATTTCACTCTTCATAGAATCTAATAATTCGGCCTCGACTTTGCGGTAAATCTCCGTTATAAAGAATAAAAAATGAGCACACGTTTACCGAAATATTTTATTCCACGGCGATGGTTTCGACCCTTTAGGTCATCAACATTTAGGTGTTGTATATACTTTAACATCAGGTAATATGTATACTTTACCGGAGATGTATTTTTTCCTGATGATGACTTAAAGGGTCGAAAACATGTTTTAAGTGTTCATTTTTCATCATTCTGTATTTCATTCTCCATGAGGAAAGTGCAAAAAATTAGATTCGTAAAATTAACTTTTGCACTGCATTTATCATCCGTTAAGATACAAGTACTACATATAATCTCACGCTAGATTACTAAAACATTTCCATAGATACAAATTAGAAAAGTTATAATAATAAGGGAAATTTTGAGTTACAACAATAGAACATAATCATAAAAAGAATACATCAGTAGCTGATGATATGCCTATCTAAATATGTCTAATCTATCAATGCCTAACCACATAATTCTAGCTACTCTTCTACTAAATAGAAGTACTCTTCAATGTAAAACCAGGGAAATTTCATTAAAATTATCTCACATCCGAAATATCTTTTTATAGACTGAGGGAGTTTATTACAAAAATGCACAATTCTGACTTCTTTATGCCCTTTTTGACTTTCCATGTTGGAGATGAGTATAATAGAGCTTATGCTTTTTGTAGTTTAAAGAAGTAAGCATATAATAATACTAGAAATTAAATAGAGACGATGGAAATCGAAAAAAATTCTAGATAAAAATAAAAAGGAAAAGGTTCAGTTTGGAACATTTGAGAAACGTGATGATTTAGCAGGAGGGAAAGTATGTACCTAGGAATTTTAAGGGTGGATATTAAAATCTGAAAATTGTTTAGAAAATCATTTATCATATCTGTTTATTCTTGGGTTTTAAGACGCACATCTCTACTTGCAAATTTAAACACGTTCTCCTTTCCCCAATAACAGTTTGTTTTGTTTGAATATTGCAAACAGAAAATATTGACATTGTGTTGGAAGGTTGCGTACAAATGCTTACAGATAAGACACTGCAGGATCGAAGAAATTCAGTCCCCACATGAGCAAATGTGGATGTATTCGTTTCTGCGTACCACAGTGCGAAAGAAGGCGATCGTAAACAAATCTTACTTAGAAGGACAGTCATGTAATCGTAAAAATAAATCTATGATCTTCCCAAACGTCGGAAAATGGTGCAAAGAATTTGGTGTGAACTGTACCTCTCGCAAATCAAGGAAAGTTCTATCATTGGTTATTTACAATTACTGTATACATTTCTATATCTAGAGTTTCCGAAGATTTGGATGGAAGTAAATTCTCTATAAATGGATGTATTAGTTAGCAAAATAAGGAAAGTCGTAAGCTTTCGTGATATCGGTGTAGTCGTCTTGTTAATCAGTTCTTTTGGCTACATTCTTCATAACTTACCAATATTCATGGATTCGTCGTCTTAACATAGGTACATGTGGGGTACATTAATTTCTTTCCAGAAGTTCAACTTCTGCTCTTAGCTCAAAATGTCCTTTCCAAGCATTGCTAACCTCATGTTTCCATTTGTAGGTATCTTTTTTCCGCTGTACGGGTGAGGGTAGCCTCGACGTCATATCTCAGTAGCTCCATAAATATGAAGGGAAGGCGGTGAAATGTTTATCACTTCCCCGCCGTCCACAACCGCCTCTCCTTTACACCCTTTCCGTTCCACCGATCTTCCCATCTCTTCTCACCTTTTCCTATATATTTCCGTTTAATTCCGATGTTTCCTGTTAGCAGATCATTGTAGATGTAGAGGGACGCGACATCTTTGCTGTGATAAACAAGTCACACATTTATAGCCATTGACAATTTTCATCACATAAAAAAGGAGCCGAAAAAACTGAATAGTATTTAGATGTATTCACCTTGTAAACATTTAACTATTATCTGTCAGCTACTATTTTGAATAAATCGCAATGAAACTTGGAGGAGATATCCGTCTTTTTACAGATTCGTTCCATGTAGAAGTAACTTACAAAAATTATTTTATAACTTAAGTGTTTGGAAGGATTTTGATCATGTACCATTATATAACAGATATTTCTGAAATGTTAATTTTATTGAACATATTCGCAACGTATGGGATGTAACACAGTTTATATGAAGCTACTTTGTTAAAAATTGTATCCAGAATCTCAAAAAAAGCTCTGTAAATTATGATAAGTGAAAGAACTTCAAGCAGTCGCTATGTTTTTCTTAAATGTTCATGACAATCATCAGAAATCTAAGATAGGATTTCATGTGAGGAGCAATTCCTTTCTCTGTTAAGATCCTTAAAAGTAATAATTCGTTACAAATTTCGGTAAGTAACGCTGCTTTAAGATTCCGAAACCAGCCTCTTTGTATGAAATATGATGAGGTTACGATAATTCTTTGTATAGAATCTGCAAAACCTGAACTTACGTAGGCACAGTGGCTTCATTTTATTTCCCTCCTTTTAAGGTAATTCCAAGTTTTCCATAGTAGAATTAAGTGGTGAGTGAGAGAATTTTATGAGTGTTTGAAACTGGAATTTCATGCATCTAGCAGAGAAGTGGAATCAGTATTACTGTATAGGAAAGGCAGAGAGACGGAAGAAATTTCCTATCGATATCTAAAAGCGTGGAAACATTAACATAAAAGAAATCATTTTTGAAGCCATTCGAAATGTGCGTTGCTAAAACATACATAATTATGCTGAAAACTGAAACTTTCTTTCTCTTTAGACTCACAGAGAAATGTTTTTAAAATAGCTATTGTTTCCACTTAATTTTTCGTCTGTAAAACTAAAATTTCCCTTGAATATCAACGGTGATAGAATACAAGTATTCGTAGACAGATGTGGGAAGCTGCAGAAACAATCAAATATCTCTGCAAGATATGTTTGTTAGTTTGGAGTCAGTCTCTGTTTGGTGGATCGTGTATTAACTATGGAATCGTTTTTATATTCTTTTAAAGATTGAACCAACATGCTAGCAGAATTTCCACTTTTAATTTCATTCTATTTACATTTCATAAACAGGCTTGTATCAGGTGATTATTTTAATGACCAAACTTCTTTCACTATAATGTACGGTTAATGAAGGATTGATCAACTTTACGGTATGGATTGAGCTATTGATAACAGAACACGTATATTTATGTATATATAAACGAGTGAGGCATATGTATGTATAGATGCATGTGTTTATGGAACAGCTCTCTCTCTAATTAATGCTTACCCTGTAATAGAAGACGATTCGTCAACTACCAGGTGACCAATATATGACTTTGACGGTAGTATAGTACTAACCTCAAGTAAGTATTCTACACATTTTCTGTCGCCAAAAATAGTCAAATGTTAAAAATTCATTCGCATTGGTAAGATACAAACAAGAACATAATCTGCTGCGGCGTCGTAAAGAAAACAATTATTCACCTCGAGATACCTTTCATCTGACATTCTCCCGCCTTATTCTTGGCCACCGAATAAGTCCCTTGATAAGGCCCCCTTTTCCCCGTCATGCTAACACGAGCTTGGATTGATGCTGCGGCATTTACTTTTCTTCTTTCCCTTTCCGAATTCCTTCGCCACCTGTCTTGCCTTCCTCTCCCACCGACATTCTTTTTTCCACTTGTCGGATGAACATTTCGTTCGGTACTTGTATTCAACTCTGCCTTACGTATGTCGCACGGGTATGCGTTGCGTTTTTCTCTCGGATTTTACGCGCTCCTCCTCCGTAAATCATATATTTTGCTCTAAGAAATGCTCACGTGTGTTTTCTCGAATTTGTTTCCATTCCGAGAATAAATTGGGAGCAAATTGCGTCCGAAGAACCTGCGCGAATTTATTCGAGAAGTCTGGAACAGAATTTTATTTACCGAGACCATCTCTTGCGGCTGGATTGTCGTTTTCTTAGAAACAGTTCATGGTGAGGAAATGATTTGCAATTGAAATGGCGAGGCCAATTTAATTTCAATATAAATATAACGCAGACTGATTTTGATATTATCGCGCCGTTCCAAAGTCAGTCCACTCTAAAGGTAAGGGTTTCCTGGTTTCGTTTGCTACGTAGCTTCTGAGGTTATAGCACGGCGGAAAAAGTTAATGAAAACAGATGAATTATGAAACCGTAGGCGTTTTAATTCTATTAATATTGCCCTCTAGTAATAGATATATTACATCGTAGAATCAGGAAACAATACCTTGTTATAGATTTTCGAAACAACGAAGCCAAAGGAAAATTCCATTCAGGAAAACGAAAGGTTTCATAATAACCTTGAACAGGCATTGCTATTTAGGAAGCATTGTTTCATAAAAAGGATAAAATCACCACGCTAAACTTTCAAAAATAAAGAAATTTGTTAGTTAGAATGTTATGAATGGTATAGGGCAGTAGGGAACCTGAGGTCTTATCTAGAGACCATCTCTTCACATATTTAAAATAACGCACCTAATTACATCACTTTGTCTTTCACAAGAGACAGAACCTTTAATTTTGTGTTGACAGTATGCTAGTCTTTTCAGTTTTGTTAATGAATTCAAGTTGAAAATGAAACCGAATATATTCTATTTGAATTAAATTGGCGAATGAAATCGTTTTCTTGCGTACAATTTCGAATATGGACATTTTCAATGTACGCGATATGCCACACATATACGGACTAATGGTCTTGTGTGCGTTCCTAACGTCCTCTTCATTGTTTAGACGCTGCGGACCAATGAAAAGAGGTTTCCTGCACAGTGTGGAAAAAATGTGCTGAAAAATTCGTAAGGGAATGAATCACACAGGCAGAAAACTGAAACGTCTTCACGTATGTGATAGCAAACGCAGAATCTAGCATGTAGAGCCACACGAAGCAGGTGGGAATTCTTAATTGCAGCGACCCTCGCAAACGCTCGCGTTTATCACGCGAAGCAAGGTGGAAAAAAATCGTCCTGCAGATCATCTACTTCGCGGAAGATTTCGTAACGCTAAGCAACTCCGGCAGAGCGAGAGGAAAAGGGCGACTTAACTTATTCCTCCCGACCGCAGTAAAAAAAACCGAAACTTAAAACATGATGAAATGATTGCCTCCTCTGCACCAATATTTTCCCTCGCCTTATCTGCCTTCCCTAAATATGTCTTATTCTCGGTATCCCGCTTTATATAATCAACTAACCTCTTCTCTCATTTCCCTCCACATCTTTCATGGCCACTCTCCCATCCCGCCCTCCTTTACATATTCATAAGGCGGCAGGATCCGCCGTCCTCTGGCACAGCTGCAAAGTCGCCATCTTCCTCTTTTTGTCCCCTTGTTCCTATTTCCCACACCCACGCTACGCCCACTTAATCTCCTACCCTCGCATCACTCCTACCTGCCTCTCCCGTCCGTGTTTCTCTAGGCCTCCCAAAGTGGAGTGATATTCTCTCCCCAGCTCGGTCCTCTGCGTCTAGCCGATTCTGTGACGGCATTCAGAACGCGAGGGTGTGGGAGGCTCAGGTGGTGCGGTAGCCGTCGGTGCCGTATTAAGACGCCGTACTGAACGTGTTTATGTTGTTTTCGTCATGGTTTTCCCGAAGTTGGGAAGATGAGGAGTGAGGAATGAATCGCCGGAGTCGTAGTTTGTGGGAATAGCAGTGGGAAATGATCGAAACCCTCGGCTGAGAATTTCTTAAGGATGGAGAACCAATCATAGGCACAAGCCGTTCCAGAAGTTATTAAGGACTGATTTGCGCGACGAAATATGCGATATCGCGATTCCCGTACTCAGCGAGCGAGGTTTCCGAGATCAGACTATAAAGAGGTTTCGCGAGATTTTATCGAGAACGGATAGCTATTACTGGTCTCTTTTTCCTGATAGTGTAAGGATTACCAATCAGGTATCTTATAAATAGGTACGGTGTTTTCACACCCCCTGCCATACGCCATATGGCGGCTTGCGTGGCACTAATGTAAAATGTAAAAATAGTTCGAATAGAGCAATGCCGCTGAAGGAGATACTTTGAATGGCTGCTATAGGTACAGTTGAGTCTCTATTATCTGAGTTAATGTAATAATCTGGGGCCACCTCGGATTATCGAAAACTATGATCATACGATTTTTCTCTAAACATAAAATTTATTTTTCCCTG
This sequence comes from Ladona fulva, assembly GCA_000376725.2. NCBI lineage: Eukaryota > Metazoa > Arthropoda > Insecta > Odonata > Libellulidae > Ladona > Ladona fulva. Next base: position 98,576 of record KZ308653.1, read on the forward strand.
TAGTTGGATAAACGGGAATCTTCTCAGGCCGGAGGTCTGGATTCATATTCTGGTTGTAGTGTTAAAAGTTTCATTACCATGTTTGAGTAGCACTGATATCGGTAGAATTCTGGTGTTTAAATTGATTAGAATGAAAAGGAAATACTTGTAATTGGCACTTAAACAGGGTATTATTTGAGGTTTCTCTCAATATTTTAGTGGTAATTTCAAAAGTGTTTCGATATCTAAGTCATTTCGCGCGTCATTTCCGTTCCCAACCGGGAATACAACCACTTTCACCGTACGCGCTATTCACTTGGCCCGTCTCAAATAGTTTGTTCTGATGATTTTAAATGGGTTGAGGAATCCTTTAAATCCATAAGTACATATTATGGCCTGAATATCACAGTCTCTGTGTAAGTAGCCTTCCGTTTACTATAGCATTTTTATTTAAAGGATTTAAATAGAAACTAATTGCATTCTAAGTTCCAACAACCAATTAATTTCCCAATTGGAATGACTGAACATTTGATATTATTTTAATCTTCTTAAAATAAATAATTGTTTCTAATTAAAATCTAAGTTTCTCAAGAATTTTCAAAACTTTCGCTCATTAAGGAGAGTATATTTAATAGTGAGTCAGGTGCAACCAAAATTATGCTCGGATTATATTCCGTCCGATGTTTTCACGGAGGCTTATTCACTAGACTTAGTTCGCTAACTTATTTTTCTTACCATTCCATACAACACACAGAAAGCGAAATATCCGATAAATAAATAAAATATATTATATCGTACCTTTTAGTTCTATGGATAGGCTTTGATTTATGGAATTTTGACTTCAGTGTTCTTTTCCTCACAGCCACTCCTATGCTTTTTTCCATAGAGGTTCCAGTACTGGGGAAATTAATACGTACGTATTTGTTTTTGTTTACACAAGATTGAATCAGGAGCAACCTCATCTCTTTCGGCTGAACTCATCAAATTCTCTGTAATTTGAATGGTTCGTGAAACTGTTTTAAAATGTGCGCTTTAGCAGCTACGAATGAAACAAAATTCTGGAAAATAATGATCTCTTCGTGCAGAAATAACTGTTTCGATAGGTCTTGAGTGTTTTTCATTGTGTTTTTTATGAAAATCCAGTAGCCAGCGGTCATGGCGTACAATTGCAACAAATGTGGAAGAAACGAATGAAAGCCATCTCGGCAGAGGAAGCTTGTAAAGCATGATAAAGCTGAAGCCTCACAGAACATTTCCTGCTATCCATGTTTTCTACATTTTTCCTGGCGTGCCCTTCAGACCTTACAAACTAGACATTCCCCGCCTCTGTTCAGGCCTTCTGTTCTCCCCCTCCCCCTCATAATACCCCTCCCCTATGCATGGATCTTCCATCACCCCCTTATCGTAGTACCCTGCCTGGCATCCCCAATTATTTCACCCCCTTTCCCCTTAACACGGCTTCTACGCTACGCTCAGGACTATGCGGCATAACTCATAATTTATGGCCCCTCATTTCCATAGCATCCTTTCAGTTTTTGATCGATATTTGACTGACAGAGGAGAGCTAGTTCGAAAAGGGGGACTTTTCGTCGGAGTCGGTGGGTCCTTTCTGGCCTTTTCCCTAAAAGTAGGCGGCGGATCCGCGCCATATATCTTTCTTTCTTTCCTATACGTCCCGCCCAACCCGCCCGCCACCCCATCTCCCGGCGAAACTTCGAACCACTCCCGAATATGTATACTTTTTCTCGAACTTCTTCTGTCTTTTCTTCGGTGTCTTGATGGGGGCGCCCTCCCCATCTCCTCCCGAGCCCCCGGGGGCAAGCGGGAGAGGGGGCGTTTTATACATCGAAGGGGAATTATTCGTAGCCTGGTTATGCGAAGGGAAGAGGAATATCTTATCCAATTTTTTTCCTTCCCATCATCCTTTGACGTGATTCCAGCAGTAACTGTGGGCCGACGGGAACTTTTTTTCCTTCGCTTCGTTTTGTGCGCCGTTATCCTCCATTTGTTTTCCGATTCCCCGGTTTTCCGGCGACGATTTTTTGACGGATTTCTATGAAACAAAAGGGAGAAACGATGATTGATTCGGATCGTCGTGGAAGGGAATCGGGGGACGTGATCATATGACGAGGTCGGTGCGTGCGCCGGGTTTATGCGAGTGTGTGCGCGCCAGAATGCCGGTGCTAACGCGGCCTTTCAGATGTCCGCTAAGCCATAAAAATATCAGTCACACAAGGCTGTACGCTAAGGACATGACATGGAGACTCGGAGTTTTTCCCTCTTTCACTCGTTTCTTTTTGCCTCCTTTTCCACTTCTCGGCGGCCGAAAAATGTGAGATCATTATCTTTCGCCTCGTGAAATAAAGAATACGGGGCTTTATTTTTTAACGAGCTGTCATCTTTCCTGCTCTCTGCCTTCATCTGATTAAGCTGCGCCGCGGAGCGTAATTGGTAATTTCTTGGGTCGGAGAAGCGCGGGGATTTCATTTGTGCGTAAGAGAGGTTTTTCGTCTCGATGACTCCGCCGGGGTGATTTCGTAATGCCTCGGTTTGCATGACCTACAGGATTTCAAGGAGAAAAAAAGGGAAGAGCACTTGTTAATTACGTGAAGCAAGAGGCAACTACGGCGGAAGATTTTAGTTGAAATTATTCAAATGAATAAGAGTATTGCAACAGAATATCATGAAAAGTTCCAACGGATTTTGCAAGAGTTTATTCTTAAGTTAAAAGTTAACTCTTAGTTTAAAATTTAATCTTAATTTAAAAGTTAATTCTTAGTTTAAAATTTAATCTTAATTTAAAAGTTAACTCTTAAATTTAATTCTTAATTAATCTCTTATGAAACGTCCATGTGAGACGACACTTGGTCGCCTTTGAAGATGAGTGCGTAATACTCGAAATGCGTATCGGGCATAATTAGAGGTTCTGCCCCTCGAAGGCTTTGGATGGGCTCACGAGGAGTTGTTGAATAAAATAAGGTTTTGAACAACAAAAAATTACGTTAACTAATCCACAATATGTAAAAATATATATTTTATGTGGATTAGCAAACTTAATTTTTCTTTGTTCTTCAAAACCGTGTTTTATTCAACAGCTACTCGTGGTGTCATCTAGATCCCACATAGTGACGGCCTCTTCCCTGAATTTTTTTGCTTTGATTGAGGCTTTACATCCAATATTGCGGTCGGAGTAACATACGCATTGAATCCACTTTGTCGCCCACACTATTTGTTTGGTTTGACACGTTTGGTTTCATTTTTACGTTATACCTCTTCTTACGAAATTGGTACGTTCGGAAATCATGAGATAATCAGAAATGTTCGTTAGAAAAAAACTCGATGTCTAGAACCCACAAATCCTTAAATATGCATCCACACAGCGATCATCTGCCGTACCCTTTAACAAATATGCAGTAATAGGTGAATGCCATTTTTGGTCATCTACGATTTTTAGGCAAGCATGAATATTCACAGACATGAAAAATGGAGTCCGAAAGCAGCGGAAACTCTTTGTTAGCCGAAAAATTTGTTAGTAGGGTTGTTCTTTGATTGAGTCATCAGGGTATTTATACAAATTATATATTAATATACTAATTATATAATATGCCTTAATATATTAATAATATAGTATGTTAATATACTAATTATATAAATATGACATGTAAGTAATTGGCCATGCTCTTTATTTGTTATCGTTCTTTGTATTCTCGACTCAAATTGATCCTGATGGACTAGAACTACAATTCATAGGTAAAGCAATTCCTTCTTCGTCGATCAACCTGCTTTATTTATCTATCTGGAATAGTTAAAAAATTAAGGATCTTCGATAATTTATAATTAATATCTTCGATTAATTTATCCTGAACATACTGCTAGATTGTTTGCAAGGAAGCTATATAAACAGGAATCTTGGTCTTAAAATCATTAATTATTTATTAAGTATAAATTAAAATTTCCGTGATTTTACTCAGATGTATCCAGTATTTTAAGTATTGAAATCTCTGCTCTTATATACGTTTATCTCTGGAAAATGAATCTCACTCCGTGAGAACAGTAAACAGTTCAAGGGAGAATCTAATAGTAGTCATACGAAAAGTTCTTAAAGAGTTTAGGTCATTTCGCACATATAAGTCCCCACCGAGAATCGAACCCGGGACCACTTTCACCAGAGGCAAGCCCGCTAAACACTCGGCTATCCAGGAGCTTTCACATAAATATATTTACGGAAAAAAACATATTTAAAAGTATTAATAACGATATAATTATTACGAAAACCATTCCTTTGTGATACACAAAAGGTATTAATTTAGAAAAACTAGGAACAAAGTAATGTTAAACCATTCACAGAAAAGGCAACAAAAGGAATGGAATAAGAAATGGGAACACTTTCAAGGAGGAACTATTTTTATTTAGGTGTGGTTGAGATTGCAAACCCTCTTCTTTCTTATAGCTCATTTTTAATTTTAGTGCATAAGTTATTTCAACATTCAGTTAGAATTAACGAAAGACTATTTCGTGTATAGTTAGATGGAGAGAATTCATTTAAGCATTCATTTGCATTTCCGATGTCGCTTAAGGGAGGAATTAGGACAAGCAGCCCCTGAAATGTGTAAGCCTGGAAGGAAGCCGTACTGGTAAAGCCATTGCTATCCCATTTCCTTCTTTCGGCCGAACGAGTAACCGTTGGGAATTAAAGTAATTAGGTAACTACAGTGCAGGTTATTCGGGCACCTGAATTACCCTAAGTTGCAGACTGTTAGTACAGGTCACAGTCCCCTTTCTGCCATTACGGAAGTCGGTTGTTTTAAGCCGATTATTTACTGGAGCCACAGCCTTAAATTATAGTCCTTAATGGGTCGAAGTGCACAGCTGTTGAACTGTCGCGTAAATATTTCCATTTGTGGCCGTAATTGCTTAAATTGAACGACATGATTCGTTATATATGTTAGATATTCCTATTATCTCTAATTAGAAATATTTCTCCTTAGGAATCCTAATGCATTAACGCAAGAAAGTTTTGATGTAAATTTGGTATGGGAAAGCTGGACTTTGAGGAAGGATATCGTAATACGACGAGGGAGAAAAAAGCTCATTTAACGGCGGCTTATTTCGCCTAAGATTTTACTTTAGAAGATCAAATTATCGATGGAAAAGTTTGAAGGTAATTGGCAGATTTCAATACCTGAAAGTTTATTCATGAGTAAGTATTCAAACAAACATCGTCAATAAATTTTGTTTCTATTTTAGTCGATGGCATAGAAATGTAAATTTTCCTAAGAATGTGTACAAACGCGCAAATGTATTGAAATTATCAAAATTCCACAAGATAGTTAATGTTTCATGCAGAAAATATTAGTAAAAGAAACGTTAGTTTGCACAATATTCATCTGTATTTTAACATCGTTAGATACCAAGAACTTTAAAGAGGGAATGAGGTTTACTAGCCAAGGTGAGGCGATAGGTAGCTTGTATTTGCGTTCTTTAATTAGAGTACTAAGAACTTCATTGAAACCCTATCAGCATACAGGTTGTTACAGCATCATGTCACTATGATTAATGCCTTTCATTGCATCTGATTATGATTGAACAAGGTGAATGTTGTTATTCAGCATTAATCATCAATTAATAATTCTCAGTCTCAATGAAAACTTGGTACAAATTTATATGAAAGATACACTTTCCTCTATCCTGGACCGAAAGATAAATGAAGAAGACTTGGTTACGGGGACAAAGAAACCTATAGTATCACTCCAGGAAGTACGGATGCCTGTTCCGTTTCCCATTCATTTTACCTTTGTAATCTAAAGCCAAGACTGCTCTGCAATTCCGCTAATCGAATTAGGAACTCAGGAGAAAAAATTACAGGGCATTCGTTTAGCCGTTAAAATTCTTTCATTTTTCCAACGCCCTTTAATCCACGCCTTTTTTTCCCCCTTCCTCCATCGACCCTTTGATTACTCCCTTCCACCCTTAATTTTAAATGGAGCGTTCATCTGTGTCGCCTCCTTCAACCCTTAAAAAGGATCGTAATTGTTTTTCAAAACCCCATTCTTTCATCCCCTTATCCAAATGAGGGACATTCGTCGTGTTACGGTTCCACTCACTCTAAGTAGCAGTTTCTTCGGATTTGCGCCACTTTTCTCGAATTTCCCATCTCAGCCAATTCCGGCGCAGTTGTTTTCAAAACATTAATTTCTCGCCAAGTTTTTTTCGTTAATCAAGTATCCCCTTTAGCAGATAAAGGGGAGCGCCTTCCTTTTAATGGGGGGTTCTTTTAATTACGGATCCGAGCGAATTGATGTTTTGGAAGAAATTGGGAGTATTTCCTGGGGGATGTTTAATCGAATGTTCGGTAGGTTTTATTATCGGATTTTTTTTGTTGAATGGAAGATGGGGTATTGTCTGTATTGCTGCCGCAGTTTTGTCTAAACTCGTTGGGTCATTTAAGATATTTTTGTAACACATTTTCCTCTCGGGATGTGTTTAAACTAAAAAATAGACTTCCTTAAATTTTATGTATTTTTCATTTACCCATTCCTTTATTTCTGTTTTTATTTATTTCTATTTTTATGATTTTACTTATTTGTATAATTATTGACCTTTTTCATGTGTCTATTCGTTGATTCAATTATTCTGTAACTGCAGTGAAGCTCTATGCCCGGTGGAAGTGTACACACGCATCAAGGGCCGGCCCGAGGTGTATAAGCGCTCCGGTCTGTGAGTTATCCATACAGATAATGGTGAAATTTCATCTTTCTAGGAATCTTTTTCGAGAAAAGTTCTTTGTCACTTCTCAGAGATAGTAAAAAATAATATTTATTAATTAAAAAAAATGTATCGTTCAAATTGTTGTCACTACAATGTTAAGGGGTTATTTATAGAATGTACCGTTACAGTAAATTGCGGTTTAGTTACATCTTTTGGGCTCGATTGATTAATTAAAACTCTCCTCAGAATAAATTAAATTATCATATTTTAAAAACATCGGAAAACCTAATACGCTTCGTTTTGGTGATTGCTTGAATTCACCGTTAAATCATAGTTCTTTAGAATAATCTTAACCTAGGACTCACCGTTAGAGCGAATCACCGCTACAAATTGTTTAATGTACTCGGTAATTGATTTATGATAGAAACAATCATCCACGAAGGTTTCCACACCTCACCAAACATGCGACTAACGTCTAACATCAAACCCAAATCTCGGCGCCCCGAGCAACTGCCCTTCTAGACCATGTCTCGGACCGGTTCTTGTCATACTCGTATGTCATACACTTGATTCCGTATAATCCGTTGTCAAAGACCTCACACGAATCGCATCGACCACATGGAAAAGGCTCACTGTACTGAATCCTTTCAAACTATTCCTTACTTTCTTCAGAACTGCAGCCACCACAGAGTGACATCCCTAAAGTCTATTTATGAAACTAGTTTCACAAAATTAGTTTTACGGAAAAAAAATAAAATTTTAATTCTTCAACGTATAGTTTGAAAAACATTAATATTTCGAGCTCAAATTTATATCTACGAAGTACTGACTTTAAAAATTCTGAAACGAATCTTTTCTTCTTCGTCCTTGGTTTTTATCGAATACTTCTTACCTCGAAACCGATTTTAGCAACTTAGGGTGACTTAGCCCATAAAGGCGTGCTCCTAGGATCACAAAAGAAAACGAAATGAAAGTTTGACTGAATCAGGACTCGAATTTTGTGTCTTCCACTTGTCCGGGCAGATGATTTATCCATTGAAGCTACCTAGCCGAAACATTCTCGTTTGCTGCAGTTCTGCAATGTACTGGAAACAGTCTTCCCGAGCGTTGATTGTCGAGAAAACTCTCATGTTCAGAACGTAAAGATCTAATGTTTAATTACGCTTAAAATCTTTGAGCTTATAATTTTCTATTGTTTAAAAAGTTATTCCACATTATAACTATTGTCTATGGTTTTATTGCGACGTCGTTTGAAATCCGTTTGACGCTTTGTCATGATTATTATAAGAATAGCAATTATATGAAAATTTAAAAATACGTCTTGAATACAAGCATAAGTAAAAATACACACAAATATTAAACACAGTTCATTATCGCACTTAATTTTAATGTTTACAAACCTTGTGAAGCACAACTACATCCAGCTACCGAATGATTTAAATGTAATGTTAATTTATCGCAAAAATGTGGAATGATTACAATTTTTGTAATACTTTCACCGTATGAATATTGTATTCGATAGTGAGTTGAATATAATTTTAGCTGAAACGTTAAAAATAGCGGAGAGAAAATATGTTTTGGTCAATTAGCATCTGACTTTGAGCGAACTCCTAGTGGCAGTTATTTATGAAGCGCCGCTGTCATTTATTTACTGCCACGTATTCCGTCACAACGATTGGCCCATGCGAAGCCTTTAATATCGCTAAATGTTAATAAGGCACAGCAAACGTATATAGAATAAAGATGCAGCATGATTGACGTCCGAAAACAAAATATGAAAGACTACTCCATTATTTATGGGCAGTATGGTGATGAGGGAGCTAAAATCGGAGTCTCTGCCTCCGTGCTTGTTACTCAGCCTTTATAATTGATCACGTTTCTTCCGTTTTTTGAAGGACGTCTTTCGGCGCTCCAATGTTTTGACTCTCCGTTATCTCAAATCCCACGGATGGGAAAGTCTTCCGGTGCGAGTTAGTGGAGTGGACACAAAATTTACTGGCTTCTTCTAAAAGGATCGATGTTCATAAAAGGAATTAGTGGCGAATTATTTCGGGCTTTAATATCGTGCTAAATAATGTTCTTTTTTCATCCAATAAATATTGATTAAATTCCAAATTTTCCGTCATTCTGCTGTCTGAAGGTCACTTAGGGTCGATTTCGCCTGAAATTCAAAGTATGCATTATTAGTGTGTTCAGGCTTGTATTTCTGAAATAAAGATTAAGTATTTGTTGAGAATGCAAAGACTTAAATTTTATTTTTGTTTAATTGTATGCTGATTTCGATCACCAGGTTCACTTTGTGATAGTCTTATCCTAGTACATTATAAATATTTTAATAATTTTGAAATAAATGGTGGAGAACTTCAAAAAATCTCTATTTAATAAAAATTTCAGACAAATTTAATTTGATCAAATCTCAATGATTAGATTACTTTGTTTGTTTTTCTTCGTCGATTCAGAAATTTTACTAATAATAAATGTAAACGGATGTTGAATACCGTGTACAACTGTCTTAACTTGGATTCTGGAGAATGGTTTTTAAAAGCTCTCCGTCGTAAATATAAATGTAAATGGTATGCATAGATGGGAATTCCAATCGCACACCTTAAAGTCTGATTTGCTGTTTCTACTTCGATTCATAGTATAATGGGGAGCTTTTCTCGTCAAGGATTTTTTCATTTGTTTCTGCTATATTTTTTAGATAGTGTCTCAGTCTCCAAAGTATCCAAAAGCCTTGTTTTGTTTCGGAGATTCTTACCGTTATTATTATTATTATATGGTAACAATTTAAAAATGCTCAACATAAATTAGTAGTTGATAAAGAACATGCAACTTGGAAAAAACCATCAAGAATGATGGTAAAAATAAAACCTAGGAAAATTGATGAAAGTGCAATCAATTAGTGTCATTAAGAGCGATAGAAAATAAAAACGTGAACGCAAGATTAGGAAGTTATGGCTTTTGCCTTAGTTACTAGGGATATGGAAACAAATCTACTCATTTTCCGTAATTTATACACACGATTTTCCAAAATGACATGGCAAATGACAAATAACATCGAAAGCGTCCTTAAGCAGTGGTATTACAATAAATTAGGAATATTTACGCTCGAATATATCCTTTCACGAAGTTAGTTGGATAGGAATGGAATACAAACCAATTCAATAGTACTGATAGAATTTCAGAAAGATATTGAAAATGTGTCGAAGCTCTTGCATAACATAACTTAAGTACGAAATTATAAAAGTAACATCAGCTACAACCACATTCGATGCTTCACACGCTTTCAATTCTCGGTTAATTAAATAAATCGTTGGCTAGTTACACTCCGAACTCATGTTTACTTCTTTGTGAAATACTACGATATCACCTAAAATTAGGTGAAATGTAACGCGAGACAACAAGAATATTACACTTTTTATGTGCGGCGCACTAAAGCTGATTTACGGAACTCTAGCTGGTACTGATTCACGTAATTTACGATTCTCAAATGCAACCTAATTTTCATCCTAACCTGTGCTTTACAAATATACTCCATTTTAATATGGATCTTCGTAAATGACGGGAAAATCAAAGTTAAATAGCCTATTCGAACGCTGCGCATAGCGTTGAAGGAGTACTTTGTTGGTGTACGGCGTAACCGCTTGCTCGGTCGCTAATCAACCATTTGAAACCCATCGTCGCGACTTCATCCCCCTTTCGTAACGACCGATTATCGGCGCTTCCATTCGGTAGATACCGCCTCTATCGTCTCCCAATTGCTCTCCACTCTTCTAAACTCTTCCCTTTCTGCAGCTCATCCCATTGTCTACCGGTGATTGCTGCCGCACACCGCTCTTCCATTGTCCACCAAAAGGGAGAGATAAAGAGGGCCTCCAATTGTCTTCTTCCCCTCTTTTCTACGTCCGCCCCTCTTTCCATCAACTTCGCCGCTTCGTTTAGGACTTTTCGCCATCAGGAAACACATCTGCTCCGATTAGCACCGACACCAGTTGTACTTCCACGGGATGAATTTGCCCATCGATTTTTTTCGTGTTGAACCACTTTGGAAGCTCTTCTATAAAGATAGAAAGGAGGACATTTGGCGTCATCGGGGAGCACTCATTGAAATCAACCCGCGCCGAAATAAATCAGTATCCTGGTAGTGAACCGCAATAGTGTACAAATGATGCAATCATGGGCATTAGAAGACTGGATGACGGCGACTTGGTTCCTGATTTTGATGAATGAAATTTCTTCGTTTGTCTTTGCTAAGGGACAAAGGGAAATGTATTTTTTTCTCGATCTCGTTCCTGAATGTGTTATTATGAAAGCTACTGAGGTAACAGTAATGCTGAATTGAGGTACATTTATTTATATTTACACCTGGGTACTGGTTCAGTGTATCTATCTTGAACTCGTTAATTCTGCTACCAGAAACCCATGTTTCAATGTACCTCTACCTACGAAAAGTGCTATTCGTAGTCGTTGTGTTACACTTACGCGGCATTTTTACGCTGGTAGCATTGTCAATGAGGTAATAAATGGCAATCTACCTCACTACTCATTTTGCCTAGTTAGTTTCTCAGCTCTTGGTAGCTTTTATTGGAAGGGCTGAGCATCTAAACATCATTCTGGATGGTGAATTAACCAACAGACAGTATTGAACTATCTTTCTGTTGTCTCCGTTCCTGATATTTCTCCATATCTTGCATAGGCTGTACCACGTAGGTATTGTTAGTTATTTTAAATACGAATCCTCCACTCCCATTGAGAGTCCATTGGTAGAGCTAATTTTCTACGTAAGGAACTACGCATGCTGTTTCTACTATTCAGACTTTACAGGTTTAGATGGCAGTCGTTATACATCTCTTCCACACGGACATCAATCCCCTCATAGGGGGACTGTATTATACAAAATACTTAACACCAAGGGTTTGACAGATATTTCCACAACTTACGTTACGTCTAAAAGTGGAACTTTCCGATTTGTTCGAAACTTTCTTCAATTTCAGTACCGCTAATGGGTAAATTAAGCTATCCATATTTATCTGCTCTTAAGGACATTTAAGTTACAAAGTGAAACGTAAATATAATTTTAGAGTCTTTCTTACATTTTCGAATTATTGGCTTGGTTCTTCAAAACAAAAATAATTAATGAAATCGAATAACTTCTTCATTAACCATCCCATTAAAATTAAGCATGTGAAAATTCATACATATTTTTGAAAATTCATTCTAGTCACTATCCTAATATTATTATAGTATCGTGTTCATTATTATCAATAGGTTATAATATTGATTCATAACTCCGCAAACATTTCAGTCAAATATGAATTTGAACGAATTAGTTCTTATTTTCCTCTCATAAACAAAGATTATACGCAAAGCCTTGGACAGCAGCTCAAGGAATTCACACTCACTTCCAAAAATCTATACATTATTGCAATTCTGTAGTCATGGTTAATTGCTCAATTACAGGAACTTTGAAAGTAGTCAATAGCTATAATAAATAATACTCATAGAGAAAACAATATAGGGATGCGTGACTTAGCGCCCATCAACGGTTCAAAGAGGCCACAAAATGTGAGAACTAGGTATAATAATAATGTCTTTTTTAATAATAATGATATTTGATTCTTATTTGATAATGCAAATACAAAAATGAAAGAAAGAAAGAAAACCTGTCTGTATTTGGTTTACGATCGACTATTTCATATTAAAAAACTAACCTATTACCCTGGGTCCCCAAATATTGTATTAAATAACAATTATATATATAAAAAGCAAATGCCTGTCCGTCCGTCCGTCTGTCCATCCCCCTATTTATCTCAGAATCGGCTTGACTTAGAGATCTGAAACAAACTGCATTGTGTTTCTACGATGCTGAAATCCCCAGGAAAACTTTTTTCATCTCTGTAAAGGCCCGGGTTCGAACCCAGGAGTACAAAATATGTTTCCATAAGAGATGTACGTAAATTACGCTACAAGACTTGAAGAGGTCGTTTCTTTTACAAAATTAAATTAGAAATAATGGTCCTACGAAATTGAAACAAGTGTCACGAGAAAGGAAAATAAGCATAGAATCTTATTTAGTCGTGAATCATTCATATAAATTCGAAATTGCGAGAACTTTGATAAAATAGACGTAAATTTCGTGAAGATATTTGAAAATAAACAAACCATCCATTTGACGACCCAGGCAATTGTTGTACATCGACTTGATGAGATTGTACAACAATTGTACGTAAAATAGGTTTTCGTTACCTGCAGAGATTGTTTCTTTTACAAAATTAAACTAGAAACAATGGTCCTACGAAGTTGAGACAAGTACCAAAAGAAAGGAAAATTATCATAAAATCTGATTTTAGTCGTGAAGCATTCATATAAATTCGAAATTGCGAGAACTTTGATAAAATAGACGGAAAATTTGTAATTTCTTTTGAGAAATGAACAACCCATCCCATTGACGACCGAAGCAATCGTTAAACATTTATTACCTTAGTTACTTCATATAAATACACGAGGATAATCTTTTGAGAAATGAACAACCCATCCCATTGACGACCGAAGCAATCGTTAAACATTTATTACCTTAGTTACTTCATATAAATACACGAGGATAATCTTTTGAGAAATGAACAACCCATCCCATTGACGACCGAAGCAATCGTTAAACATTTATTACCTTAGTTACTTCATATAAATACACGAGGATAATCTTTTGAGAAATGAACAACCCATCCCATTGACGACCGAAGCAATCGTTAAACATTTATTACCTTAGTTACTTCATATAAATACACGAGGATAATCTTTTGAGAAATGAACAACCCATCCCATTGACGACCGAAGCAATCGTTAAACATTTATTACCTTAGTTACTTCATATAAATACACGAGGATAATCTTTTGAGAAATGAACAACCCATCCCATTGACGACCGAAGCAATCGTTAAACATTTATTACCTTAGTTACTTCATATAAATACACGAGGATAATCTTTTGAGAAATGAACAACCCATCCCATTGACGACCGAAGCAATCGTTAAACATTTATTACCTTAGTTACTTCATATAAATACACGAGGATAATCGGTTTATATAGGCACCTTTCCATATGTAATCTACGTAAAATAGATCTTCGTTGCCTGCAGAGATTGTTTCTTTTACAAAATTAAATTAGAAAAAATAGTCCTACGAAATCAAGAGAAGTGTCACATGAAAGGAAAATGATGTTAGAATCTTATTTTAGTCGTGAATCCTTAATGTAAATTCGAAATTGCGAGAACTTTGATTAAATAGACGCAAAATACGTAAATTTACTGGAAATAAACAATCCATCCCTTTGACGACCAAAGCAATTGTTGAACATTGATTTNATATGTAAATTTTACAGTTTTAAATTACAAACGAAGTATATAAAAAATATGAAATGAATTATAAAATTCAACTAATTATAACCAATTATATAAAAATAAAAATAGCAATAGTAAGTATTATTGATGACAATAAATAATCATCATTATTATTATCATCCGGGATAGTTGTACGTTTCCCAGCCTCCATCTTGAGAAATGCCAAATATCATAATAAGAGTCAGTAAAATTACGCTCCTCTAACAGTGAAACGTATTCCAGCTTACGATACTTCATAATTCAACCTTCGAACAAGCGCGACATTAGAGCAGATGAGAACTGCGCCTCAGTCTGTCAAAATAAAAGCTCTCCTCCCGAACTGAGCTCCATTCTTTCGAGTGCCGCCATCCACTTCTCTAACAAGGACTTGCGAGATGAGTCATTTACAAAAGAGAAATGTGCGTCGCTAAATGGTCCATCTGTAGCACCAGCCGCCTCACCTTTATCCCTTCCAATCCCCTTTTCAACCCTTCCCGTCCTCCCCCACTCCTGCTTCATGGGCTAATTAGCTCTCGCTCGGCAATTTTCCAGACCTCCACAAAACCCCTTCAAAGTCTACCGCTTCGCTAACGCCTACATTGATGAGCGCCTGATTTCATAATAGTGCTCAAGGGATGCGATGAAGAAGGGGTTATGCGGGTGTAATGGGAATGGGTCGGAGAATGGAGGGGTAAATTAGTTACTAAGATTTGAGATTTCATGAAAGTTTTCGAAAATTCGGCTTCTTGTGGCAATATTGTGGTTTTAGTCTGGTGTACCATTCAAGTTCTAAAATTTGAGACATTTATAATAATTTATACAGTACTAGGAAATATAAATAAAATGAACTAAATGCAAAATGAAGTGTATTGAATTATGGTTTAATTAAATAAATATCAAAATATGGAATTGATAGAATAGATTATAAATCCTATTAATAGTAGAAGAAAATATTAATTCTGAAAGATAAATGGACTTTGAAACACTCTGACTGGACCAGGACTCGGATCTATCAATTGGTGGTCGGTTGTTCTAATCATTGAGCTATTCGACCAGGTCATTTTTTCTATCGCAACTATCAATTGATAGATCCGAGTGCCGAACCTGTCACACCATTTTCATGTCCGTTTATCCTTGGGAACTTTTCCTAGATACAAGCTGTACGTGCCAAGTCTCCTTAACTCCTTTTCCTTGAAAAAGATTGATTTAGGTGAACAAATTTCCATAGGATGTTTTTCAAAGAAAAGATGTGTAATTACTCTTCATGTTTTAGTCCGCTGAAAAGAAGGCGATATTTTGCTATCAATATTTATGCGTAAATTGCATTTTATTATTTGAATTCATATCCTGATTGTAATTTTCAATTGCTATAATTGACTAATAATGACACAACGGGTTGAAACCATGGTCGTACAATAAAAACCTTTTTTGGTACAGCGTAGAAGTGTTTTTCTATTTATCTTCATGATGGAAGATTACCACGAAGTCGAGGCCAAGTTACTGGATTCGATCTGTAATTGCTTCTGAGAGGAAATGCTATAAAAAGGAAAGAGAATGAATCCAGAGCTCCCTTCGGAATTTTTTTAATACCGAGGACTGACAAAAATTTGAACATTATGGAACTAGATGATTTACATAGAAAGGATTTCAAAACCTTTGAATATACGCTTACGACTTACGTAAGTCGACGGCTGGCTGTACTTTTTAAAATGTCATGCGTAAATTTTCAACGTAGTTAATGTGTGAGACCCTTCATTTTATCGAAAATTATTTATCTTTCTCAATGTTATAAATCATTGAAACGTTAGATATATTTTTGATAATTAGATGAATATTTAATAACTTCATAAAATTATTTGCCTCAGCCAAAATAACTTTTTTTAATTTTTCGTTTCAGACCCGTGTTTCCACAATGAAAAAAGTGATCCTCTCCTCATTGTGCATACCATCAACAGCTTTATAAGGTATGTTAATTAACT
This sequence comes from Ladona fulva, assembly GCA_000376725.2. Classification (NCBI taxonomy): domain Eukaryota; kingdom Metazoa; phylum Arthropoda; class Insecta; order Odonata; family Libellulidae; genus Ladona; species Ladona fulva. Next base: position 114,619 of record KZ308653.1, read on the forward strand.
CTGTTTTTATTCTAGAAGAGCTACATCTCCTTTCATGTTTCTTTTCGCGTTTCTAATGAGCGGCTATATTAATGATTTGAAATCCACGCTATGCATGGTCGTCCTAAGGCAGAAGTGGGGAATCTGCGGCTTTCAGGCCGCATGCGGCCTTTTCTAGTACTTAGTCCAGCCTATTCATCACTACATGAAAGAAATTCCTTTACGTATATGATGATTATTTCTAATCTCGCGAAAAACTAAGTGGAAAAAATTAGAATACGTAAACTCTGTGATTCCTCAAGCGAACAAAGTCTTGTATTTACAGGCAATATCAATTTTAAACTATTTGAACGATAGCAGTAAGCAACTTAAGGGCAGCCTGTTGGTATCGTACGCGTTATTATTTTTTTTTGAGGTCGAGTTATTGAATATGGCCTTCCATTGGAAAAAGGATTCCCCCCGCAAGCTGTAAGCAATGCACCGAACCGTGCTCTTTTGCTCCGGTGTTTGCTCCGATTCAACGAAAAAAAACATGTTTCGGTCCAGTTCCGGTTTCCCTTCTTCTGACAGCATCGAATTGGTTCGAACCGGTTTTCTCCACTCCTATCATAGCAGTGTTATATTATTCTGAAATTTTGTTTGACTTCTTCTATTATTTTAACAAACATTACTCACGCTAAATATTGGAATAAGACTCAGAAATAGTTTCAAATTGTTTTAAAACACGTTTAGTGCAATTATACTTAATTATAGGAAATGAAAGGAATAAATAACGGTTTCAGATTTCGGTTAATTTAATTCGGTTCGGGTTTCACTCCAGCAAGAATAGCGGTTTTTTCGATTTCTGTTTCCGGTTCGGTTCCGGCTCCATGCTCTGGTTCTAAGGTGTAAAATGCATAATTTATAGGCTATAAAAATGTCATGAACTTGATCATAATTATATGTACGCTATGTATTTTTGATTTCCGTACCTTTTGTGATACTTGTAAGTGTTGTGAAATTCATTTTTGAAAATAATGGAAGATTTCTCGATGCGATGCCTCTGTATTAATGTCCCCCATTTGGAACCCTCCTGCCTTACTGGAGCCCTCCACAGAGAATATTGCTGATGAATATAGCGGCTTATTAAGCAAGTTATTCGCACCCTTTGCGCCAATCTTCGTCACCTCTCTCTTGCTAATTCTGCCTCTTCCACCCTCTATTTCATCTTCTGTGAAGATTGAGTGTCTTTGAACCTCGAACGGTGAGGCAATCAGCCATGCAAAGCGCTTTCCTGCAATTCAATTCCTTCCCTTCTTCGTCAGACAGTCGTTGGTGTTACCAGATGTAGCCGAGTTTGGGATCGGAATTAATGCGTATTTTTTCCAGTCCCTAAGGGATCTGAGCTAATTCCCTTTACTTTAAAGGAATGTTGCGTGTTTAATGACTCATTTCCAATTAGAAATTTGTCGTAATATTATTGTTTCTTCTTGATCATTTACATTTCTTGTTTTATTTATTTCGTTATTTTTGTAGGTTTTCACAGTACATGTAGCTGTTTTGAAATGCATATGTATATCGTTTGTGATTTGATATTTTCACGATTTCCTCTGAGAAAAATTATTCCACTGGATCACCGTGCATTTATGAAATTACTTACATTTTAATATCTTGTAGCTTTGATTTCGTATATGTATGAGCGGATTTAACGCCTTTCTTCTTTGCTGGTGCTCACCTACTGTAGATTTTCTTACCTTAGGTTCATTTAGGTTTCTTATACCAACCACTGTTTTTACTCAGACCCGTGAAAACTCAGAGGTACACGGTTCTTGATTTTCCTTTCACGTTTCGTCTCTCACTGCTAATGCAACGCTCTCTACTCAACCGAAAAAGGCCTACAAATATTAGGAAACAGACGCCAACGAAGAAGGCATACTTCTGCTCTGTTTATATATAAAAATCAAGGAAGAAAAAGATGAATGGACTGTTCTGAAGAAATCCTGCAAAGGAAAAAAGAAGACATTGTATCGTCAACTACTATTTTAAATCTTATGAAGCCATCGACATCGAGTTTTACGTTATTCATTTACGTAATGATTCATTTCCTCATACTCATTTTCTCACTCTCATCTCTCACTACTCATTTACCTTTTAATTTCGCATTTAAACCTATAAAGAGCCTCGATTTTTCTTACGGTAAATGTTTTCCTCCTGTGTTTTTGATAGTCCCTGGGAACAATTAATCNTAAATATTTTTCCTCCTGTGTTTTTGATATTCCCTGGTAACAAATAATCAAATTTTAATATATTCATATGCAAATTTGTACCTCGTCTTACGAGATATCGACACGTTCAATTTTTAGTTGTTCCCGTGTATCGCGTAACTTCGTGGCATAATTATAACTGTACTCTTCGAATATTTTACTATCTAATTTAAAGAAAATTCAAATCTTCTCAATGTCACCTAAATAGAGACGATATATATATTTTTTAATCACCATTTGGAAGTTACCGCATGCCTAAATAAGCAACAAAATGGAAATATGTAGAATATTCCAGAAGGCTGATCATTTTAATTCAGATATACTTTACTGAATGGCGAATTTATTAATGTATTAACAGGTTTGCAAAATACTTTTCGTTGAAACTATGTATCATACGCATGTAGATAAACAATATTCTTCGGTCGGGAGTGATCATATGACGGTTTTGATCTGAACTAAATAGATCCCAAGGAGTTTGATTTTAGCATTTATTTGAAACAATATTTACCATTCATGTTTTATCCTATGTCCATATCCGATTTTATGTTACAATACTGACTTGCTTTACCCCTCGACGGCTGCAACCAGCGATGGCTCTGAGTTTTTTGTAATCGCCGAATAAAAGTGTTGTGCTTTTAGTATATTTAAGTTCATTTTGACAATTTAGGAGGTCGATTTATCCTATGCCTTACTTTTTCATTATCTTGAAAATCGCTACCATACATCTTGCTGATTTTGTTTCGACCTACAAAAGATATCTAATCACCCGCGTTTTACCTTGAATTAGGAGAAAGTGACCACACCTCTCAAAATTATACGCATTTCTCCCCTCAACTACTACTGTGGATATTCAGATGCATTTCAAATTAAAACATCTTCATTGATTAAATTTCACTCAACGTATATTATATGGAATGTTAAGCTGTCAAGTGACAATTTTTACCACATATCAACACTCTGTGGATATCTTACACTACTACATTATCTATCTGTACTATCCACTCTCTATACTTACATCTCAAAATCGTAAGTTGTGATTTTGAGCATGACAATGCTTGCAAGTTAACACAGTGTTACCTTGGTTAGCGACGGCTGTAGTTAACGATGAACTTGGTAGTGACTTCGTTGCTCAAACAATGTCGTGGGTCACGACGCAGGATTTTGTTTACGACGCCTTTCGATGAAGTTTGAATTAAGAACTGCTGCTATATTATTGGTCACATTAATGTTAATTTATTTAGAAAGTATAAATAAATTTTCATATTTACATGAATATTTACCACATTTTAATAACATGTACATGAGCTTAATCTTCACATTTGACTTGTAGTAAAGTTGTGGTTGTACTTGTTGTAGTTGTGGTTATAGGAAATATCGCGTAACAACGGTTTTAGTTAACTGCAGTAATCCCGGAGATTAACCAAGTCACCACAGTAATATGATTTCATATTCTACACAAGATTTGAATCGATTTTCTAAATCAGTTATGGACTGGTCTGTTTCATAATGGGGATTTTATTAGGCAAAAATAGAGGCTATGTTCCCACATTTCATTTAACCTATACAAAAGGAATATATAAAAGAATACAAATATACACAGTATTAAAGAAAATCGATAAAAATGAAGATATTAAAAATAAAATAGTAAAAATACAAATATTAAAAATTCTAAGTTTACATTAAGTATATTCGTCCTTTGTCTGACATAGAAGGCATTTGGTTTGATTTAATGCCTTGGAATCTTGGCATACATATGTATGTATAAACATATTGAATACAGTGTTTGAAGTGCATGTCATCTGATTTATTTATTATATGTACGTCGCGATTTGGTCCTCTGTCCAGGTGGCAGCGCTACGATCCCCACGATGTCGATGACAAATTAGCATGCTTGGCTGCTAGAAGGTATTAGATAAGTGGCCATTTTATTAGCGAGAATAAATTACAGCATGACGGATGAAGTAACGTCCCACGCCATTTATATCGATAAATGCCCTCCCCAAGTACGCAAACACGCGCAATATACTTCGCAACCGGCGCGTCAACCCCAAGTTCGCCCTGCCACCCCTTCTATCTCTAAGGGCCGTAAGTGAGGTGTAAGTGAAAGGGTTGAAACTGGATAGCGTCCTTTAAAAGGGCGTGAAAAGACTTGGACGGCGTTTTAGATTCAGTAGCGTGATAATTGTAAAGAAGGCGATTTCAGCTGCGTTGGTGAAGCAATCGGAGGAGAAGGGTTTGGTGATGGCGCAGGAAAAGACCAAAGGGGATTAAAAGATGAAAGGAGGGAATTAAGGGTATATGTTCTCAAAGGGTACTGTAGCGTCCTGATGGGATTACGTCCAGGCCGCTGGATTAAAACGGGTGAGGCGGTCAGGGGAGATTAATCACTTTTCGACAGTTTCGTTGGATGGATATTTAATCAAGGTTACATGAGTACGAAATTGGCCGTCTCAAACCTTTTTTGTGTCTCAGCTAGTTTCTTCATTCCGTTAATTCCGTGTCACTCTTCGTTGAGCCAGACTTACNTACCAACCACTGTTTTTACTCAGACTCGTGTAAACTCAGAGTTACACGGTTCTTGATTTTCCTTTCACGTTTCGTCTCTCACTGCTAATGCAACGCTCTCTACTCAACCGAAAAAGGCCTACAAATATTAGGAAACAGACGCCAACGAAGAAGGCATACTTCTGCTCTGTTTATTTATAAAAATCAAGGAAGAAAAAGATTAATGGACTGTTCTGAAGAAATCCTGCTAGGAAAAAAGAAGACATTGTGTCGTCAACTACTATTTTATATCTTATGAAGCCATCGACATCGAGTTTTACGTTATTCATTTACGTAATGATTCATTTCCTCATACTCATTTTCTCACTCTCATCTCTCACTACTCATTTACCTTTTAATTTCGCATTTAAACCTATAAAGAGCCTCGATTTTTCTTACGGTAAATGTTTTCCTCCTGTGTTTTTGATAGTCCCTGGGAACAATTAATCAAATTTTAATATATTCATATGCAAATTTGTACCTCGTCTTACGAGATATCGACACGTTCAATTTTTAGTTGTTCCCGTGTATCGCGTAACTTCGTGGCATAATTATAACTGTACTCTTCGAATATTTTACTATCTAATTTAAAGAAAATTCAAATCTTCTCAATGTCACCTAAATAGAGACGATATATATATTTTTTAATCACCATTTGGAAGTTACCGCATGCCTAAATAAGCAACAAAATGGAAATATGTAGAATATTCCAGAAGGCTGATCATTTTAATTCAGATATACTTTACCGAATGGCGAATTTATTAATGTATTAACAGGTTTTCAAAATACTTTTCGTTGAAACTATGTATCATACGCATGTAGATAAACAATATTCTTCGGTCGGGAGTGATCATATGACGGTTTTGATCTGAACTAAATAGATCCCAAGGAGTTTGATTTTAGCATTTATTTGAAACAATATTTACCATTCATGTTTTATCCTATGTCCATATCCGATTTTATGTTACAATACTGACTTGCTTTACCCCTCGACGGCTGCAACCAGCGATGGCTCTGAGTTTTTTGTAATCGCCGAATAAAAGTGTTGTGCTTTTAGTATATTTAAGTTCATTTTGACAATTTAGGAGGTCGATTTATCCTATGCCTTATTTTGCCATTATCTTGGAAATCGCTACCATACATCTTGCTGATTTTTTCCGACCTACAAAAGATTTCTAATTACCCGCGTTTTACCTTGAGGTAGGAGGAAGTGACCACACCTCTCTAAATTATACGCATTTCTCCCCTCAACTACTACTGAGGATATTCAGATGCATTTCAAATTAAAACATCTTCATTGATTAAATTTCATCAACGTATATTATATGGAATGTTATGCTGTCAAGTGACAATTTTCACCACATATCAACACCCTGTGGATGTCTTACCCTACTGCAGTATCTATCTGTACTGTCCACTCTCTATACATACATCTCAAAATCGTAAGTTGTAATTTTGAGTATGACAATGCTTGCAAGTTAACCCAGTGTTACCTTGGTTAGCGACGGCTGTAGTTAACGATGAACTTGGTTATCGAATAGTGGCTTCGTTGCTCAAACAATGTCGTGGGTCACGACGCAGAATTTTGTTTACGACGCCTTTCGATGAAGTTCGAATTAAGAACTGCTGCTATATTATTAATCACATTAATGTTAATTTATTTAGAAAGTATAAATAAATTTTCATATTTACATGAATATTTACCACATTTTAATAACATGTACACGGTTTTCTCCACTCCTATCATAGCAGTGTTATATTATTCTGAAATTTTGTTTGACTTCTTCTATTATTTTAACAAACATTACTCACGCTAAATATTGGAATAAGACTCAGAAATAGTTTCAAATTGTTTTAAAACACGTTTAGTGCAATTATACTTAATTATAGGAAATGAAAGGAATAAATAACGGTTTCAGATTTCGGTTAATTTGATTCGGTTCGGGTTTCACTCCAGCAAGAATAGCGGTTTTTTCGATTTCTGTTTCCGGTTCGGTTCCGGCTCCATGCTCTGGTTCTAAGGTGTAAAATGCATAATTTATAGGCTATAAAAATGTCATGAACTTGATCATAATTATATGTACGCTATGTATTTTTGATTTCCGTACCTTTTGTGATACNCGATCCCCACGATGTCGATGACAAATTAGCATGCTTGGCTGCTAGAAGGTATTAGATAAGTTGCCATTTTATTAGCGAGAATAAATTACAGCATGACGGATGAAGTAACGTCCCACGCCATTTATATCGATAAATGCCCTCCCCAAGTACGCAAACACGCGCAATATACTTCGCAACCGGCGCGTCAACCCCAAGTTCGCCCTGCCACCCCTTCTATCTCTAAGGGCCGTAAGTGAGGTGTAAGTGAAAGGGTTGAAACTGGATAGCGTCCTTTAAAAGGGCGTGAAAAGACTTGGACGGCGTTTTAGATTCAGTAGCGTGATAATTGTAAAGAAGGCGATTTCAGCTGCGTTGGTGAAGCAATCGGAGGAGAAGGGTTTGGTGATGGCGCAGGAAAAGACCAAAGGGGATTAAAAGATGAAAGGAGGGAATTAAGGGTATATGTTCTCAAAGGGTACTGTAGCGTCCTGATGGGATTACGTCCAGGCCGCTGGATTAAAACGGGTGAGGCGGTCAGGGGAGATTAATCACTTTTCGACAGTTTCGTTGGATGGATATTTAATCAAGGTTACATGAGTACGAAATTGGCCGTCTCAAACCTTTTTTGTGTCTCAGCTAGTTTCTTCATTCCGTTAATTCCGTGTCACTCTTCGTTGAGCCTGACTTACACATCTACGCAATTTAGTCTGGAGTGGGTGAATGCATTGTATCCTTGGAAAGTTTGTTTTCTTGGAAAGTTATAGTTTCGTACCGAAGATTTAGATTACTTTACCTCAAAAGAAACCGCCTGCCTGGATTTTTTTCTAAGGGATTCGTTACTGACAAAGGAAATTAATTATACTCGATGGAAATCGTAACATATTTTCTACAAAATTTGTTCTCGATTTCTTGCCTGTAGAAGTTCTGATCGAATATCTCTTACATCGTTACATTTCGGACGTTGCATCGATTTCTTTCATTTCTATTATTACAGTTTGTATCAGAGCGTAGAGAATGTGTAAATTTAAGAATCTTAGCATTTTGGTTAATTTTTATTTCCCAAAAGTTTCTGTGACAAAGAAAATCACTCCTATCAAAATCTTATGTTTGCCAAATAATCCCTGATGTTATTGTAAGTCAGTCCACTTTTGTGTCACGTGCTGTCTGCATTCAAATAGTTTAAGCATCGAAATTTCGTGTTAGACAACGAATTCATTCGCTGAGTAAACCGAATGAAGTTTTTTTTCATTTAATTTGTCACTCGACGTCATTGTCATGCTTGGAAGACAAAATGATCTAAATTTGAGAATTTATTTCTGCAAGTCAGTGACCACTTCCCTCAACGCCCAAAAATACCAAATTTGGCCTGAAAGCCGCAGTTTTCCTAACTGTGTAGCCACCAAACATTCAATACAATACTTCTGAAACTTATTTCAACAAAGATAATCATCGAATGAGCGCAATGTTTGCTATAGATTTTGCTGTATTGTGCGAAGTATGGCCGTTCGAAGATAATTAGTGTCTCTGAGTTTACTAATAAGTCCAATTTTTACTCCCAATGAAAGATGCGTGGCTGAAAAGTGGTAGTTTTTCTTGCTACGTCTCCTAAACCACCAAGAATTATTTAATAGAACATAGTAAATTAGGAATAAAGGAGAAATTTTGATACCGTCATCATGATATTTCCTCAAAAAGAAATTGTCAAAAAAATGAGCGGATTTGCGGCGTGGAATGACGAAAACGAAACCTTCGAAAATCATTTGGATCTGCTTCAATGAGATTCTCTCATAATCCGCGCATCTGTGGTGACTTCTTTATTTTCCCGTCATTCAGGGGCTTGGAGACAATATTCGAATTTCCCAAAAACATGTGACGGGTAAATTACTCAATTTATTTCCAAAGTTCACGAACCTTTTATGGAATTTCTGGGGACTGAGAAATATTCGCCGCGGCAACGAATAAAAAACCGCTCGATTCAGACGTCAGAATCAGAGTGACATCACGTATTTGGGCACTAATTTTTTTGGCGGATCGCTCCCTGGAAAAGATCTCGCAACCGCTCCCTCATCTCCGCATCGCATTTCGCATATTTCGATCCTCTTTTTTCATATTTCAAACTACGCCTCCTCCTCCCACATCCATATCCTCCGCAGCGACGTAAAATATGTCCATCCTTCAGAGATATTCTCGTTTCCCTTTTTATTTCATTCCTCTCTCTCTTTTTCGCGCTTCTTTTATTTCCATTCCCGCCATGTGACTGATGTTCGAAGATATGAGGTTTTAAAGCCGGGAAGGAGATAAGCAACCTAAGGAAGGGAGATATCCCGTACACGAGCCCACATACGGAACAAAACAAGCTCAAATGAGAACTAAAGGATGAGTCGAGTGTGACAACCGCCGCGGCATTGGGGACGCAAACAGTCACGCGTGGCGCTGTCGTCGGATCCCCGCTTCGCATTTGTCAACGGAGGCTTTCTTTGGCGTGGACGAATGAACGCCAGGTTTTTCGTGGTATTTTCTCCCCGTAGCTCTCTCAACAGAGGGCCCACGTTGCGGTGCTGACGGGACCTGCCGGGAAGTCTTGTCGACGGTTTTTCTTAGACGGAGATCAGCGGGACGGGCTAAGAAGCATCGGGGAAGATCCCGCAGAACCATATTTATTGCACGAGCCTTCTGGTGGACTTTTTGAAGGGGAAAAAATGACGCCTCAAAGGATTTGTTTCCATAAATATTTCTCGCGCACAATGGCCGAGACAGTCCTTTAAAATCGTTCGGTGCTAAATTTTAAACGGGAGGTATTTATCCGCGTAGGTTTGGTCGCTAACCAAAATCGCTATGGGCAGGTGATTCTACACAAGCGGAGATCGTGTGCACGTGCTTTACCTTAGGGAGGCTTAAGTCTTAACACTTCAAATTCGTTGTGGAAGGCTTGGTAGGGATAAATAGGAGACGAGACTTGCAAAATATAGCAAAGATCTCTTTGGTTTTAAGAAAGTTCCCCAAAGAGCGTGAATAGCATACGTTTGACGCTAAAGTAGCGTAAGTTCGCGAGCATAATTGCTCGTCCTGCTATCATATTGTCATGGTAATATGGGTCAGTTATAGTATCCCTCTATAACTCTTATTGATTAGCAAGAAAGTTGCTAAAATTTCCATGCTAATCCATTATATTAGATATCCTTTTTAATTTTCTAATGGATGAGGAAAAAACTTATTTATTTGGGAATGTGATTTGTGTAATTTTTCACAAAATAATCCCTTCAAAGTTATTCTTAATGGTTTCAGGGGTCAGGCTTGTATATTTCTTTTTAAATTTCCCGTGAATACTTTTCCAAAGTCTCTGATAATTATAGTTAATACAATTGGGCTAAAGTAAAAAATACAAAATATTCTGTAATTAGCATTTTATTTTTCGAAATATNTGTGTCTCAGCTAGTTTCTTCATTCCGTTAATTCCGTGTCACTCTTCGTTGAGCCTGACTTACACATCTACGCAATTTAGTCTGGAGTGGGTGAATGCATTGTATCCTTGGAAAGTTTGTTTTCTTGGAAAGTTATAGTTTCGTACCGAAGATTTAGATTACTTTACCTCAAAAGAAACCGCCTGCCTGGATTTTTTTCTAAGGGATTCGTTACTGACAAAGGAAATTAATTATACTCGATGGAAATCGTAACATATTTTCTACAAAATTTGTTCTCGATTTCTTGCCTGTAGAAGTTCTGATCGAATATCTCTTACATCGTTACATTTCGGACGTTGCATCGATTTATTTCATTTCTATTATTACAATTTGTATCAGAGCGTAGAGAATGTGTAAATTTAAGAATCTTAGCATTTTGGTTAATTTTTATTTCCCAAAAGTTTCTCTGACAAAGAAAATCACTCCTATCAAAATCTTATATTTGCCAAATAATCCCTGATGTTATTGTAAGTCAGTCCACTCTTGTGTCACGTGCTGTCTGCATTCAAATAGTTTAAGAATCGAAATCTCGTGTTAGACAACGAATTCATTCGCTGAGTAAACCGAATGAAATTTTTTTCATTTAATTTGTCACTCGACGTCATTGTCATGCTTGGAAAACAAAATGATCTAAATTTGAGAATTTATTTCTGCAAGTCAGTGACCACTTCACTCAACGCCCAAAAATACCAAATTTGGCCTGAAAGCCGCAGGTTTCCTAACTGTGTAGCCACCAAACATTCAATATGGCGAATTTATTAATGTATTAACAGGTTTTCAAAATACTTTTCGTTGAAACTATGTATCATACGCATGTAGATGTAGAAGAAAATATTAATTCTGAAAGATAAATGGACTTTGAAACACTCTGACTGGACCAGGACTCGGATCTATCAATTGGTGGTCGGTTGTTCTAATCATTGAGCTATTCGACCAGGTCATTTTTTCTATCGCAACTATCAATTGATAGATCCGAGTGCCGAACCTGTCACACCATTTTCATGTCCGTTTATCCTTGGGAACTTTTCCTAGATACAAGCTGTACATGCCAAGTCTCCTTAACTCCTTTTCCTTGAAAAAGATTGATTTAGGTGAACAAATTGCCATATGATGTTTTTCAAAGAAAAGATGTGTAATTACTCTTCATGTTTTAGTCCGCTGAAAAGAAGGCGATATTTTGCTATCAATATTTATGCGTAAATTGCATTTTATTATTTGAATTCATATCCTGATTGTAATTTTCAATTGCTATAATTGACTAATAATGACACAACGGGTTGAAACCATGGTCGTGCAATAAAAACTTTTTGTGGTACAGCGTAGAAGTGTTTTTCTATTTATCTTCATTATGGAAGACTACCACGAAGTCGATCCAAGTTATTGGATTCGATCTGTAATTGCTTCTGAGAGGAAATGCTATAAAAAGGAAAGAGAATGAATCCAAAGCTCCCTTCGGAATTTATTTAATACCGAGGACTGACAAAAATTTGAACATTAAGGAAGTAGATGATTTACATAGAAAGGATTTCAAAACCTTTGAATATACGCTTACGACTTACGTAAGTCGACGGCTGGCTGTACTTTTTAAAATGTCATGCGTAAATTTTCAACGTAGTTAATGTGTGAGACCCTTCATTTTATCGAAAATTATTTATCTTTCTCAATGTTATAAATCATTGAAACGTTAGATATATTTTTGATAATTAGATGAATATTTAATAACTTCATAAAATTATTTGCCTCAGCCAAAATAACTTTTTTTAATTTTTCGTTTCAGACCTGTGTTTCCACAATGAAAAAAGTGATCCTCTCCTCATTGTGCATACCATCAACAGCTTTATAAGGTATGTTAATTAACTCTGTTTTTATTCTAGAAGAGCTACATCTCCTTGCATGTTTCTTCTCACGTTTCTAATGAGAGGCTACATTAATTATTTGAAATCCACGCTATGCATGGTCGTCCTAAGGCAGAAGTGGGGAATCTGCGGCTTTCAGGCCGCATGCGGCCTTTTCTGGTACTTAGTCCAGCCTATTCATCACTACATGAAAGAAATTCCTGTACATATATGATGATTATTTCTAATCTCGCGAAAAACTAAGTGGAAAAAATTAGAATACGTAAACTCTGTGATTCCTCAAGCGAACAAAGTCTTGTATTTACAGGCAATATCAATTTTAAACTATTTGAACGATAGCAGTAGGCAACTTAAGGGCAGCCTGTTGGTATCGTACGCGTTATTATTTTTTTTTGAGGTCGAGTTATTGAATATGGCCTTCCATTGGAAAAAGGATTCCCCCCGCAAGCTGTAAGCAATGCACCGAACCGTGGTATCTTTTGCTCCGGTGTTTGCTCCGATTCAACGAAAAAAAACATGTTTCGGTCCAGTTCCGGTTTCCCTTCTTCTGACAGCATCGAATTGGTTCGAACCGGTTTTCTCCACTCCTATCATAGCAGTGTTATATTATTCTGAAATTTTGTTTGACTTCTTCTATTATTTTAACAAACATTACTCACGCTAAATATTGGAATAAGACTCAGAAATAGTTTCAAATTGTTTTAAAACATGTTTAGTGCAATTATACTTAATTATAGGAAATGAAAGGAATAAATAACGGTTTCAGATTTCGGTTAATTTAATTCGGTTCGGGTTTCACTCCAGCAAGAATAGCGGTTTTTTCGATTTCTGTTTCCGGTTCGGTTCCGGCTCCATGCTCTGGTTCTAAGGTGTAAAATGCATAATTTATAGGCTATAAAAATGTCATGAACTTGATCATAATTATATGTACGCTATGTATTTTTGATTTCCGTACCTTTTGTGATACTTGTAAGTGTTGTGAAATTCATTTTTGAAAATAATGGAAGATTTCTCGATGCGATGCCTCTGTATTAATGTCCCCCATTTGGAACCCTCCTGCCTTACTGGAGCCCTCCACAGAGAATATTGCTGATGAATATAGCGGCTTATTAAGCAAGTTATTCGCACCCTTTGCGCCAATCTTCGTCACCTCTCTCTTGCTAATTCTGCCTCTTCCACCCTCTATTTCATCTTCTGTGAAGATTGAGTGTCTTTGAACCTCGGACGGTGAGGCAATCAGCCATGCAAAGCGCTTTCCTGCAATTCAATTCCTTCCCTTCTTCGTCAGACAGTCGTTGGTGTTACCAGATGTAGCCGAGTTTGGGATCGGAATTAATGCGTATTTTTTCCAGTCCCTAAGGGATCTGAGCTAATTCCCTTTACTTTAAAGGAATTTTGCGTGTTTAATGACTCATTTCCAATTAGAAATTTGTCGTAATATTATTGTTTCTTCTTGATCATTTACATTTCTTGTTTTATTTATTTCGTTATTTTTGTAGGTTTTCACAGTACATGTAGCTGTTTTGAAATGCATATGTATATCGTTTGTGATTTGATATTTTCACGATTTCCTCTGAGAAAAATTATTCCACTGGATCACCGTGCATTTATGAAATTACTTACATTTTAATATCTTGTAGCTTTGATTTCGTATATGTATGAG
>KZ308653.1:129133-158420 GCA_000376725.2 Ladona fulva
TTAATTATCTTTAATTTTTAAACTTAAGCAAAAAATAATTTTCTCTACAACTTTAAGTTATTTTCAATTTCCCCGAAATGTATTGCACATCATCAGAATTTATAAAACGAATCTACTATTTTACAATTTAATCTGTCATATTAATTACTAAGAACAATCATTTTATTTTTATGGAAAGAATTTTTATCTCATCCTTCACCACTCCCCTACATCGTGAGTTTCTTAGTTATAAATAGATTTACCAAATTTTGATCGGAGGAGTGCGAGAGGAAATTTTGAAAAGATTTCAACCAGGAAAATGATTTTTTAGTCTACTATTTTATTGCGAGCATCTTTGAAAATTCATGTTGTAACATTCTTCGAAATATTTTTAATTTCCACCTCTGAATATTCCGTAAAATACTTTATGCAATGTTTTTATTCAAAACAGGACAAAATTAAAATTTTACTGGGACCTTACATCCACGACAATCCCGGTCAAAACGGGATTTGCTGTAAGCCTTGGTATGAAATGCTTGCAGCATTGGTCTTAGTTATTATGTAGTACTGAAAACATTTTCTACGAACTAACATCGAATCTGATTTCTCATCGTGAAATTGCTATAGAAGATGAAAATGATAGAAGAAATGAAAACAGAGAGGAGACTGATAAGGAACACGTTAACAAGTGACAAAACGTAAATACTTGGTTTTCTCGGCATTCATATTTTACGCAGGATTAATATGTCAACGGAAGGAAGAGAAATACAAGCGAACAGTACGTAAGGGAAATCTTCTTACATGCCGTGCGTCAAATTTCTCATAGCTTCTTAAAAGACGGTGGATATCCTTGGTGGGACACATTCCCGCGCTTTCATCTCACCCGCCCTCGTTTTCAATGCGTTTCGTCACAGGATGTTTCCCTCCTCGGATATTTTGCTCCATGCACTAATTTTCCATTGACCATGGTTGTAACCAACACTTTTCACAAAATGTATCTTAGTTTACCTTTTCTGTTGGTCATTTTTTGAGGTGAATGACTGACCGGCTGAGGTGGTTTCTCCTTCATTCATTTTTTAAGCATTTAAATTTGTGCCTTTTTCGTTTTTCTTGAAGATTTTGCTGATAAAAGCATAATTTTAATACATCTAGGATCGAATAACATTTTTCAGGAGGATAGATTGTTTAACTTTTTATATTCTTTCGTGATGTGCTTTATTAAAAGTGATATGCAGTCAACCTACGTGTACACAGTTCATTCACTGAATATTTAATTTTAATATTAAATTTATAATAATATTAATATTTAAGATTTTCATAACCATCCATTAAATTGTTTTATTATATGATTAAAATTTTTGGCTTCAAGTAACAGACAGTAATCTTTGAGTTTCTAGCAATTGTGGATAGGGGCGAATGGAGCAATTGACCTCCATACCCCTGGTGACGCATTAGTATGAGCCGTTCTAACAAGAGAAACAAATAACCCTAAGACACAGAAGATTCTGAAGTAACCTACTGTGTCCTTAAAAATATATGGTCACTCAGATCCTTGATGGACTTAGCCGAGGAAAAATTTTGTTGGGCCCAGATATATGAACGATAGACACGGGAAAACTATGATTGGCTGATCGATAAATGCGCTATATAAGATTGTCTCGAATTGGTAGTACTTGGGACTATGGAAACGTACGATATATCCGGAAAAACGATAAATACATGAATAATAGATCGGAGTTCCACATTTTACTTCATTGTGTCACCTATGGTCTATAGAAACTATAAGCAACTTGGTTTTATCTTCCGGGATTCCCTCTCAGAATCAAACCTTCAAGAGCTGGCAACTCTACTCATAACTAAGGTGTCCAGAGACCGATGGTGCAAAACCGGGACATTTATTACTTTGAGGAAGAAAAACCCGGGACAATCGGCTCATAACCGGAATTTACCGGGCCAAAGTTCATGTTCAGTTATTTTCGCAGTTAGGGGTATTCGAATACGTGAAATGAGATCCTTACTTTTGTTTTGTTTATAAACATAAAATGGGTTTTCAGTGAATTTCGACTCAATCGTTTTGAAAGATTTGGACGTTTAATGAATATTCTTGCACCAAGACTGGCGGGCGTCATAACTAATCAGCCCTTTTCCTCAGCAAAAACTCCAATCAATAATAATAATAAATGCCTTTATTTGGGCGAGATTGAGACTAAAAGTCTCCTCTTCCATCTAACCCATTGTCATAATAAATACATTTTTGAATTTGAAGAAATAAGAAAAATGAATGTATGTGTGGATATAAAAAACCTATGTGAATCATAGGAAAAAATATCCACTGCAGGAAAACACCCGCAAAGAAGGGGGGTGTGAAAAACCTGCGCAAACCTACCGATAGTAACATCTAAAAAGATACAATAGAAAGAGAGAAATGAANTTCCATCTAACCCATTGTCATAATAAATACATTTTTGAATTTGAAGAAATAAGAAAAATGAATGTGTGGATATAAAAAACCTATGTGAATCATAGGAAAAAAATATCCACTCCAGGAAAACACCCGCAAAGAAGGGAGGTGTGAAAAACCTGCGCAAACCTACCGATAGTAACAGCTAAAAAGATACAATAGCAAGAGAGAAATGAAGGAAAAAATAGAGCAAATACAGATATAGTTATACATGTGATACATCAATAAGCATAGTCAAGTTGTTACGTATTCAATCAACGTATACCGAAGGTAAAATTTGTGGTTCGGGCCCCCAATTCCGCTAGGGCCTCGGATATTTGGACCAGCAGGCTCCCTATCCGCTGCCCTGGACCTAACTACATCTATTTGGAGGTTTTTCTGTTCGTATGCTGTCTGAAGTGGGAAGGTATACTTTACCAGCCATATGCAACGCGTCCATATTACCTTAAAATGCAAGAAATCCTTTTGCATCATTATATTTAGGCTGAAATACCTTCTTTATGCGATCAAATGAATCACACCGGCAATTACATTACGTACATCGATCAACACTGATTAAAAATAAAATAATGCCTCAGTTAATTATTAGAAATTGAAAATTAATCTAGCGGGGAATTTCAAAAGAACCAGGGCATGTGGACGTCCCGAAAAATTTTACTGGGACACCGGGGAAGGTGAATAAAATTCAGGACGAATTCCGGAAAAGCGAAACTTCTGGACACCTTACTCAATCCCCTCGTAGCAAGAGCTTCTCGTAAAGTCTAGCTAATTCCCCTCATTCTAGAAGTCATATCCCTCGACTCAAATAACTCCCATTCCCTCTTCATATTTTACCCCTCCCCCGTCCCTTCAACGGTTTAATACGTCGAGATTTTTCATCCTCGCATCTGCTTTCCCCTCCTTCCCCGCCCACACGCTCTCTAACTGGAGACAAATTCCACGTCGGACTAATAAGAGGACTCGACTTCCCCTCATCTCCAGGCCGTTCAGTATGCGGAGTTATTATGTATGTATTCCCGCTCATATTAAAAAAAGGAAGATTCCCAAGTCCGTCTCATCTATCCTTCTTACCCGTTCCGAGCTTATTCTTCGCTGTCACGCTTTAAGCAGCTGGGGATCCAACTCAGAGACTATAGAGGCTGATTATTCAAGATCGCTTCCTGGAAAACTTAGTCTCCTCCGCCTTAGTACGTAATAAGCTCCTTAAAGGGCTCATTTTGCTTTCCTTCTCCCCACTAGGATTCTTAGTTCACATTAGGATTCCTTCTTTCTTCTTCATAACGGAGGTAATTATTAGAATGTGCCTCGCTCAAGATAATATATATGAGTTTTCCTCCAGAAAGGTTATTAAAGTGCGTCGTTAGGGATAAATAGGTCTCTGAAGAATATCGAATGCGTCATTAATGAGTATCGCGTCCATATTTGAGCGAGCTATGTTAATGGCGCTAAGTTAAGCATGTGTTATCTTTACGTAGGAATTTGCAAGGAATATTTCTTCTTGCCTTTATTATCTTGCAGCCCATCTGTTCCGCACGAACGAAGATCTGCAATTCCCTTAAACCGTAAAAGGATTGATGAAATAAAAAAAAGCAGTCTTTCTTCTGATTTTTACTTAAAATACAATCCTATTGTGATTCCACATTAGACGCATCGTAAATCATGACGATTAATTTATTGCGTAATTTATAAAAATAAGACACGGTCGGCTTAATGTAATCCTAGTTGGCAAAGTTTTGTGGAAGTGGTTCCGGGTTCTATTCGCGATGGAGCCCGTGAACTGTGTGTTCAGTAGTGGTAAAAACTTAAGAGACCAACTGAATAATTTGGAAGCGAATCCAGTGAAGCCGGGCCCCCGGATAGCCAAGTGGGCAACGCGTTCGACTTTGACGAAAGCGATCCCGGATTCGATTCCCGGTGGGTGCCTATGTGCGAAATGACCAAAGGAGTCGAAGCACTTTTAACAATACTACCCCAGTGAAGCCTAGAAAATCCAATGAGTCTAGAGGTCTACATTTTACGATCGTCAGTTGGTAACATAATTTTGAGTGGACGGTTACAATCTGCGTGGCTTTTGCCATTCTTCGGGTGCGAATCCCACCCGAAACACAGGCAGCTGTAATATCTGTTAGACAGCTGTATCTCTACATCTATATAATAAACTACCACACACCAAAAGGCGGCAGGGGATGTAAACACCGAGCGTTCGAGTTACCTCTTACGCTAATTGCTGCCGCGTATCGTTCGCGGAAAGAACGAGTCAACGAATCTATTTCCCTTATTTTACGCTCATTTTAGCAGGGCATAATAGCGATTACGTCTTCCTCAAACATACATTCTCTGAACTTTTCAAGCCATCGCAGCCTATCTTCCAATCTCCTTTCTTTCAAGTAATCCCAAGCTGCGTGAGAGGATTAGCGTAACTCTTGCTTTTGTATCGTAGCACTTTTTAGCTAATCTTATCGCCTTGCGTTGCACTTTCTCCATTTCACGGGTACACGTTTAATCCTCTGGATCCCATATATTGCTTAAACGTTCAAAGTTCATTAATTTCAGGCAGCTAATTAAAGTGCTTTAGACCAGTTGAAATTCAAAAGAGGCATCGTCAAAAACACGGCTGTGAGACTTATGAAGAGAATCACGATATCTGAAACGGAAGTGTTCTTTACGCAGAAGTATCGGCAGAAACGAAAAGAGGAAGAGTGGGAATTCGTAGAATTAATTCCTTCCGTCCTCGAGTCAAAGAGTGAGTCAGCAGCATCCGAACCGATCTCGTTATGAAAAAATTGTCTCTTTAGATTCCCCACCATCGGAAGGAAAAAAGTATGCGATGAGATGTTCGCGATTGCTGCCACATCTCGGGAGATCCCCCTCGAGCATTTAATCAGGGTCTACCCTTAAGGAGCACGATCAACCCCCGGAGCACTTGTTAATATTCCCCATCCGAGCGCCACCAACGCCCCCTTAAGTATCCTTAGTAAGATCTGAAACGAAGTCGCTCTTCCATAGGCGAATATTGGAAATGTGCCGATGAGGGTTGGAGTGGGTATAGTCAAAAGTGGTTCCCTAGCGAATCCAGAGACGCATTGCTATAGGAGAAGGATGGGAGGTTCTTGAGGACGATTCGATGGGAACATCGGAAGTATATCGTGGCTTGGTGTCATTGAAAATTAATTAGCGAATATGTTTATATGAAATTCTTGATTCATGGCTGTAATTGCGGTATTTATTACGCATATTTTTCCTACAGCAATACCTTGATGGATGACATACCTTTATTTTATCTTTTGGTGTTGAATAGAGAAGTATATATCTTTACGAGGTAAAGTTGTTTGTTTTTTTTTTGTTGAACCGAAATTTGTTTGTTTTTCGTTGAACCGGGGGTGGAAACCGGTACGAAATATATTATTGCTCGATGCGATGGTATTCTTCGTCAAAAGATGTTCGCTGGCAAGGATCATAGAGTTTGTGGAAATGTGTTTGATGCTCTTCTAGGAAGTCGGGGACTCTTGTCCTTAGCCTCATGGAAGCAGGAGGAATGAGGGAAGGATGTATGTGATGATGGTGTGAAGCATGGTGATCTTTAGCTAATTTTTGTTTTTATTCTTTGTTTGAATAACCGGTGGACTGCACTTTTTCACCCTCACTTAGCGATCACACGTTTGACCATTCCTGCATATCTTCCATTTGCCCAGTTTACTGTGCAGGACTGAAATTATAAAGAGAAAATATCACATTTTCTTGTGTAAGGACCGTCATTTAAAATGTTTATTAAAATATCAGTATTTTAAAGAATTTGTATATAAGTCGACCATTATATTTCTTTTCTTTATTAAGAAATTAATCATCTAAATACAATTAAAGCAATTAATATGAAAACTGTATTTATACATAGTAGATTCCAACGTAACAATCGTGATTATCCCAAGGATAAACGGACGTGAAAAAGGCCAGTCCTGGTCCACACGTTAACGTGCATAGTTACCTTTACCTTTTTCAATCATAATTATTAATCCTAGCATTTTTAAGATCATATTCTCAATTAATAAAGGTTGACCGAGGCATAACTAATCATTTTTCACCTAAAGCTTTGGATAGTACCTACATGTTTGTAATATGAAAACTGTATTTATACATAGTAGATTCCAACGAAACAATCGTAATTATCCCAAGGCTAAACGGAGGTGAAAAGGCCAGTCCTGGTCCACACGTTAACGTGCATAGTTACCTTTACCCTTTTCAATCGTAATTATTACTCCTAGCATTTTTAAGATCATATTATCAATTAATAAAAGCTGAACGAGGCATAATTAATCATTTTTGACCTAAGGCTTTGGGTTGTATGTACATGTTTATAATTACTTCTTGTGATGATTATAAAAAATTATGACCATAATCTGTAAAAATCAGGTATTGGGAAATTATCCGTATTCGGTATCTCGCACTTTCATAATTGATGTATTTCATCCTTCCGGCCATGGGTCGCGTAATGTGTATTTGTCGCTAAGAATTGTTTTCGTCCAAACTCTCGTATTGGGGTCGGCCAGAGATATTCTCGCTGAAAATAAGTACTAAAGGTCGAGCTATGCTGTAGTACATACACACAGTAGACACCTGCGACAGTCACCCGAGTCATCACTACCCGAAACTTCCAACATTTGCTCCCGACCATAGTGACAGCGAGCCCTAGTGTCCTGAGGTGCTTCGAAATAAAATTACATACAAGATAGGTTTCTTGAGAATCAGAGGAGTGGGCGACTCCTCCGGATCCAAAGAGGATGAGCGTAAGAAGAGATGTGGAGAGGTTAGTTGTGTGCGGAATGATTCCTTGGTGGTGAAAGAGTAAGTCGCGGATATATCGAGATATTCCAGCGGAGGACGGATCTCCGAACGAGGTCTTCTATTGAGACGGTCCAAGTGCTTAGCCGTGGAGAGCTTTTCCTTTTGGTGACGAAGGTCTTCCGAAGGAGATGAAATTGGTGGGCCTTAAGGGGATGGCGTGAAAGGAGGTGCTCTCCTCCCACGTCTAATGAGACCCCGGATTCCTCATTTTTTTCCGTCCATGCACCCCCTTTCCCTCGGCAGTAATCCACCAGCTTCGTCCTTTTTTATCCCGTGGTTCGCGATTCTTCCTCCCTTAATTTTTCCCCTCCAAAAAGTTCTTGCATCGGGATTTTTTCGGGTGTGATAAGTCTTGCGTGGGATAATGAGAGGGGATGGAGTGAGATGTTTTTCGATGGGATGAGGAGCGATAGGGGGCTTCTTCCGAGATTAAAGGCCTAAGGGATTGAAGACGAGCCAAATGATACAAAGTTTTGGGTGTGATGTCGCCTTGAGTGGGCCATTAAAAAGGGGATCAGGATTCCAAGGGTGGAGAGTGCCCCGGAGTTTTTAAGGAGTGTATGTATTAATATAAGTCCCCGCAGAAAGAGGCTCGAGATAACAATAAGTAATAAATATGAGGGCGCTTTGCTGCGCTCCCGCGATAAAGATAACGCCTAACTGCACTTATACGCATTAATGCCGCACTTATGTATATTAATGGTTAATTCCTTACGCGCCATTGCTCCACTTTAAGGTTCGAACGAAAAGCGGTCCTAAATCAAGGATTTCCTTTCTCCTCCAAAATTCCGCGAACGCCGAAATGAAGAAATTTTCTTCGAACCTCATTATCCCTCTTTATCTGGCCTTCGTGTTATACACGTGACATTTTCGATTTATATTTTTCACGATTAGAAACTTGGAAGGAATCAACTCCTCGTGCTAGTACAAATATTTTCTCAGATACCATCATACGCGTTCCACTACCTGATAATCCCTTCTCTTAATTATTTGTAGCTTGCTTCTATCTTCCCGCCCGAAATTTTCTGGTGAAACTTTTCCCTGTCCGATATTTTAACGTAGACGTTATTAATCTCGAGATTTATTATAGCCTCAGGGTGACTAAAACTTTGGTGTGACGCATTTGCATTCACGTTCAGTGCCTAGTGTTGGTGGAATTTTGTTTTCCTCTCTCTGAGTGATTCTTGAATTCTTCTTTCCTAGGATGATATAATGGGTCAGACCAGCGTATTAGAAATGTTTAAAAACCTTAATCTGACTCTATTGGAGACATCCGCGATCACTTCGTTATCCGTAAATGCTAAAAACCAAAAGCATTTATTAACACACCTTAATTCGAAATTCGCTCAATAACACTACAGGATATCGCAGTTATATAAAACAAAATCTCATCATTGTACGAGAAATCTCGTACCGTAAGTATCACTTTATTTTGACACTATTTACGCCTTAGCTCATAGTATGACATTGATAAATTGCAATTAAACTTACGAAGTCAACATTCATAAACATTTTCGTGAAAATATGAATAATTTTCTGGTATCAAACGAAGGATGCATCCCGTCTAGCAACATCAGCATTACGAAATGATCATCTTAATAAAAAGAATTCATCTGCATCGCCTTCAAAGTGTCCCTACATCAGTAAAACTTTTTTTAATGATGCTCTTGCGGGTCCAAGTTACATCAAATCAATTTTTTTAAGCTTTCTCCGGTGAAAGTGCTCACATTTATAATAATACGACGAACTCATGGCTTTAAGTTTGGGTTACAGTAATCATTTTAATACATTATCCGAACTTGAGTTTTTAGATTTTAATTCAATGCATCAGATCAGCTACGGAAAGAGTAATAATGAACAGAGCGCAGCAAATTTTTTTCACGCCAAGATTAAGTTTATTTATTTTCGTTTTTCGCGTTTTTAATCAAGAAGAAAATGAAATACCGGCGCATATTACTCAGAGCTCATTTCCCGCCGGAGGAGAGAATTTCGGACAGGTTTAATAACCCTCGCAGCAGGAGAACCAACAGAGGCGTCCATTTCGTGACACTTATAAGACGCAAGATGGCGTCCGAGATGAGAAACTCTTATGAGGGAGCTTTTTTAATATCAAAAGATCCTCTTCTTATTAAGGAGCGTCATGATTCTGAGGCAGGGAGCGAAATGAGGGATTAGATCCGGCCGGTGTCAGGGAAGGGGGGTGTTTAGACGCCCGGGGGAGGGGAAAATGAATGAGAGAACCGATTAAGCTGCCCCCTTTTTTACGGATCGCGGCGGAACGGCGAAATCGGAGGAAGAAATTATGTCTCCGACACTTCCTTGCTTTTCAAGGAGAAATGGTTCACGGACTGTATTTGTCCAATGGTGCGGAATATATGGAGAGCCGTTGCCTTAGCATTGATAGGAGAGCGCCCTCATAGGGCAGATTAAAGGCTCAGAGGCGACGCCTTGCGATGGCGTCAGGCACTTCTGTCGCTTTAATTGGGAGGAAGGCTATTGAATGGGGCAGGATGGGCGTCTTTAAGATGGGTTTCTCGTTATTGGAAGTCAGCCTCGATGGGTTTGCTGAAGACTGCGATGGATGAGAGTCAGGACGCGGTGAAGAGGTTCTTCCCGAGTGTTTGTTGAAGCGATTTGATACCCTCTGAAGACTTCCGCCTATGATTAATGCCGCGAGGACAGAAAAAATGTAGCATAGAAATAATAATTTTAGCTATTTCTTATAAATCCAAATTTAGGCGTTACTTGCAGGTGATGATGAAATAAAAGAATATGATCTATCAAGACATCGAATTAATTCATGGAGTAACTCCTCAGTGGCTTAATACCATGAAATCGCTCACTAAATAAGCAAGAATGAAAGAAAACCAATCTATACGAGAAGAAAACACAATAAACCTGGATTGCTTAGTTCATACAAGAGTTAAACTATTCTCCATACTCTAACTGACATCATCCGTACATGTGTTTCCCCTTACTACATTTTTAAAAGATACTCGCTGGTGTTCGGTTATGGGTGAATTATTTCGCTTAGTAGATAGTCTTGGGTGCGCTGTTTTCACACTCTGCCACTGATCGTATCAACGGTACCGTTTAATTGGCATAAGAAAGCCTACCATTCTGTCATTGCCTATCTAATTTAAGGTACATACTATTACCAAAGATTTTTTAATCTGTAAAGCCAAAGCTCCCGTGAGTCAGTAAATAAAATCATTCTTCTTTAAATAAATAAATCCAGCAATTTCCTTTTGATTAATGGATAACACACAAAACCGGAAAACCGACCAATCCAAATTTTAAAAATACCAATTTAAAATTGAATTGACCTAAAAGCGGGTTTATTGAATTATCAAATTTGGAAAACAAATTAGTAAATTACTTTCTTTGCAATAGTTTTAACGTTCGATTAAGGTTATCTTGTATACCATTTACAATAAAAATTCAATTTTCTTTTACTGCAACTCCAGGGCTGAGGTGAGGAACCTACGGCCTTTTAAAGGCTCCTTCAAATAAACATTCCCTGTAATCATATTTTTCAGTCTCACATACGACGCCATGAAGTAAAGATTGAAAAAATTCTTTTGTGTGACAATTAAGCTATCACATTTCCATGTATGATTTCGATGGCCGAATTTTAGATGTTGGAAACATGCGACTCTGATAATTCCTGTTCGTAGCACTTGAAACTTTTGATTGTGTTTCCCACCATCTATGGGATATATTTCAGAGCCTATTAACATTGTAACACAAGGTTAGAAAGAATAATTAAACAATCATTGCGTTAAATTCCACGTAAATTACAGTTTGATTAGATTTTTTTACGTGGAATTTTCAGAGGAGTGCTAAAATTCCGCATGAAGTATTCTTCAATACATGTCATTTATAATTCATGTAAATCACTGTCAATGATTGCAATAAAATGTGCAGAAATTATTAGTTCGGATTCCAAGTTCGTCATGTTCTGAGGCGTACGGACTTCGGAGGTAATACTCGATTTCGAACTGAAATAATCGTAACCATTTGCATCACAGTTAACGAGACAATGGACAGTCATTTCAACGCCCCCGAATCGACGAGTATAGTGTACTCCGTAGCTGATGATGATCCCACGCGAAGATTAGGTTTTCCATTCCTTAGTGATTATTCTGCATATTGCTGCGTACACGAAAACTGCGCAGGGCTTTTAGCTGCTCANTGAATAAAAATGTAAATATGTAAAGTTAAATGCATACAAGTCTGTATTTATCTAAAAAAGTAATGAATTTGGAGAATGCGGAGCGAGAGGAACAGAGATTTTTTTTCGTACCGGGTGTTCGTATTATAACAAAACTTTCAGATTCCAAGGCAAAATGTGCAGAAATTATTAGTTCGGATTCCAAGTTCGTCATGTTCTGAGGCGTACGGACTTCGGAGGTAATACCCGATTTCGAACTGAAATAATCGTAACCATTTGCATCACAATTAACGGGACAATGGACAGTCATTTCAACGCCCCCGAATCGACGAGTATAGTGTACTCCGTAGCTGATGATGATCCCACGCGAAGATTAGGTTTTCCATTCCTTAGTGATTATTCTGCATATTGCTGCGTACACGAAAACTGCGCAGGGCTTTTAGCTGCTCATTCAAAGGACGCCGACTGTTTGAAAGAGCCCTGCAATACTTGTTTGTACCTCGTGCGGTATTGTGGGGAAACTGCGTGAAAACGACCCCGTTTCGGTCAGCGAAACCCGAAGCCATCCCGACTGAGTAAAGGAGGCGCACTTTTATTAGATGAATCTGTTTCCGGTTTAATCTTCCTCTTTCGAGGGTCCTCTACATAAAATTGCAATGGGCAGATGTTACTCGGTGACCTGTTCCAGACCGGAAAGCCTCTTCACTTGTCACGAGCACTCTAATCTTGGTGACCAATTTTTTGTCCCATGCTCTCATTGAATGGGAACGGCGATTCATGGACATCTTGCGCAACTTATCTAAACATCGCGTCTCGTATATATGTGCGTACTTATGCTAATTAAGGTCCCCTGTGTGTTTGCAGCGGTTGCCGCTACAGGGAGGCGCGGCGCTGTCATCGGATCCTGTTCCCATTCGCTTAATTTTTTTGTACGGCGCGTTAAAAATCTTTCCATTCCGGTGAACGGCTATAAAACTCTAATTTGTAACCATAGTGCGCGCCGGTTGCCGGTCTTATCTTCATCTAGGATCCCGAAGAAATCTCTAGGACGGATGAGGACCGGAAATCTATGTCACGTTACGTGGTAGCCTTGAGGGTCTGTCATAGATGATACTTTTTCTACCGTGGTATTTGAATCTTTATTTGTTTTTAAGTGTCTTAGTTATATATTTGTATTCTATCAAGATTTTAACGTTTTTGAGTAATACATTTTCTCCCACATTGCCTTATTTTGATTTTAGAATGACCGGTTGAAAAAAGTTTTGTTTCAACAAAGAGTTTTAAAACTTTTACTAATACATAATGCATAAATTTCGTCGGCAATTAGTCTCGAGCCAAAACTACTCATCGACGAAACTTATGTATTAGAAGATTAATAAAACTTAAGAATACATAGTTCCTATAAAACTGTATTTGTATTCAACTATATCTGTAACGTTGAAATCTCATGAAGTGACAGTATCCGAAGATTTTATTTTGATTCCTTCAATTATCATACCGACAATAGTATGACTTGATGATATTTATTCACATCTAAAATCTACCACAAAGAACAATGACTAATCAGAAGATTACGGATGTCCTAAGTCTTGCTTTTGGATATAAATTACATATTCTTTGATTCATTTGATTTTGATTGACGGATACAATTGTGAATATGCCTAAAAACGTATATATACATCTAGATGAATGAGTGACTGATCTAAAGTTGACTATATGAGAACTCTCTGTAGTTTGAAGATTATAGATAAAATGCTTTAAAACATATAGCGTGGACAATTAATTAGAGCAAAAATCAGTTCAATATACACAACTATAGCGCTACGTTAGCTGATTTGTGCAACAAATATCCGTTATAGTTTGATATATTTCTTATATTTGAAAGAATAAAATAAAGAATAGGTGCCAGCAGTCCTCGAGTTTCTAAGTACTCCTTATTTTTTATTCGGGATTTAGTAGAAGAAGTAAATTTACGTACAGCCAGGGAATAAGTTCGTTTGTCTGTGCCTGTTGAAATGGGCTGAGGTGCAACTGGATGCATCCAGGTCCCTTTCCCCTCTCACGCACCTCTTTCCGGCATTTGCATCATAATGAGCGCGGCGGACTGTGGGGACCACGCCGCGACCTGCCTAGGGATTCGTGAGGGTTTTAAAATAAAGGGAGATTTGAGTAAGGGTGAAAAAAGGAGGTACATGAAAGGTTTGGGTTTCAAGAGGGAAGCGTCCTCCGTATGAATTAAAATTAAGGGTGGAAGTATCTCCGAGGCCTCTGTCTGTTCAATCGGGAACAAAAGGTCGTTTTTTCCCTCCATTTGGTGTTTGTGTGGGCGTAGAGGAAGACGGAAGTTGAGGACGCTGCAGTGGTGTTTGCTAACGGATTTACTGATTAGATTCATTCTAAAGCTCTTGTCCGTCACGCTGCATCCAGCCTTCTTCGTTTCTACCAGCCATCTTACTTAAAATTTCACCCGTTTATTCGAGCCTGAGTATGGTTTTTTAGTGTTATTTCGTTAATTATGCCATGTAATGCGTTAATTCGTTTATTTAAATACATTCATAATTATCAATCCCTAAGTCAACAATTTGCGGGAGTCGTTCCTCTTAATACTGGTGGGTTTAATGTAGGTAACACGGGTATTACTACAGCCTGGTGATCTCAAACAGTCAAAATGTGCCTGATTGACGGGAAAAATTAATCACTGCTGCATTTTCTCAAGGTCGATTGCCATAATTCTGAACTTTTTATGGTCTTCAGAAATATTTTTATTCAGAAATATTTTTATTCATCTCTGCGATTTATTTTATATATATCGTAATTAGAAAGTTACATCTTTTGCTTGTTTGCAAGGATTTGTATGTTAACCTAAAACTCAGGATCTATAGAAAAGATCTCGCTGTTTCCCGGCGTATCTGCTGTAGGAAGATTTCTCGGGTTTTCTATCGGGTAATGTCTGCAAGGACCAAAACAATTGCTCGACACTTCGCCCTGAAGATGGCCACAGAGAAAGTGGCCGAAGCGTCGGACTTATCTGCAGACATTTCTCGGAAAACTCGAGACATCTTCTTTCAGAAGCTATAATTTGAGCAACTTTCTAACTTTTAAGATAGTTAATTGTCTTCCCTGAGCAGATACAAGGGTAACACTTATTTATCTAGCTGGCCTTGGTATGAAATCAGACGAATCAAAACATTTCCGTAAGAAATGCATCTAAACTTGACTTTCATCGCTTGCTTGGTTTCTTTCTTTTGAAAATTAAGTAAGAAAAATGGTCCCGCAAAATCTAAAAAAATAAAAAAATTGGAGGAGAAATTGAATTAAGATTCTTAATTTGATCAATAAATGCTGCTTTCAGTTCGAAATTGCGAGAATTTTGATTAAATACACGAAAATATTGAGAAGTCTGAAGAACCCGAGCTCATGCATTTTCCCAAAGGAATTCTCGAGAAATGTGTGGCCATTTAGAAGTAAGGGTAAGCATTGATGATATACGATATGAAAAGGAGGCAATATCAGCATTTATTATCATTTATTTTAAAAAATCGTTTAAATTTGCAACCAATTATGAGCGTTTCTTAATCAGTTCGATTTTTTATATCACAAGAGGGACAGGCTTTTCTGGCGATTGTGAAAGCGAGAAAATAATACGTTTATCAATGCAGGAACAGAAGAAGGGAAACTTTTGGAGTCTCAAGAAGAGTTTTAATCAGAATTAGGTGTAAGAAGAACATAATTTGTTCAGCGATATGGTTATCCTACGGTTTTGTATTTCTACCTCTCTTGAGGGTTCAGTAAATCACGATTGGTATTTTATTTACCGATATTGATTTCCCTATAGTGGGTCAACAGAAAGTTTGTCTAGTTATCCACGAAAATGGAACCTGAATACGAAGCTCAACTCAGGCATCAGCATTAGGAATATAGGGACGGGAATGTGCCTCTAATCTCAACTGGATGGATGCGATAGCTAAAGCAGACTCCAACTAAGGTCGGCCGTATATTTATATACTCTACAACAGACACATCATACAGCAGTTCCCAATTCTAGTATCTGTCCATCTCCATCCCTGGGAACTCGCACCGCGGCTGGATTCACTACCGCCGCGCTTTGAATACTCATCAGCGATGGGGGAGAAGGGGCCTTAGGGTTGCTTTGCGGGGGGCGTAATGTGGAAGTCCATGGGCAACGAAGAGAATTCTCCGAGTGAAACAGACGGCCGTAGAATCGGGGTCGGGATTAACATATGAATTCGGTTTTGACCGGGTTATTAAGCCGCGTTGGCCAGGAACACGAGAAAATGAGTGGGGGAGGGAGCGTGTCCTTTGGGAGTTAAGTCCGCAGTAATAATAAACTCCTCTCCGCTCCGCTTCATACTTCTGCGGAGTCACCCTTCTCACGCCTCCGACTTTTATCTTAACTTCCAACTCCAGATCCCTCCAACATCATTTCCTTTCGCAAATTACACAACTCCAGTCGCAAGTTTTGATGTCTCTTTGTGCTCCCGATGCCTTTATCACAATTTCGAAATTAATGCGGCGGATGAATTATGCATTCCTCCACCTGAAATTATATCCCCGACGCGGGTCTTTTTGAATTACGCCCACTGCCGCACCTCAAAGGGAGATTAATGCCTTCTGCGGTAGAATCGGCGGCGTTTAATTAACGCCTCTGGAATTGCAATTCGAATGCCGATTGCGTGAGTTAGGGGTTGATGGGAGTTAATGTTTCTGGTTTTATCAAAGGAATAATGCTAACTCGGCAGGCACGTCTCGGCGTTCCCGTTATGGATGTTAATGACGAAAATTAACTCGAAGAGAGCAGTTATGGGATATGTTTTTCAAAGCTTTTTTTTTCTCTCTCTCCCTATTTTTGAGACCAAATACTTGTGGAAATAACATTGTCGCCATTATTATCAGAGATAGAATTCTTAGGTCTGGTTTTATAATCTACACTTGAAATAGATTTTAATTAATGAACTCTTTAGGGAACAATATTTAAATGGTTTGTTATACCTAAAGTGAAGGCTTAACTTAATCTTCGTGTTTGTGCATCATGTAAATGAGAGATAAACTATAATTGTCATTTTATCTCCAGCAAATCGTCATATTACAGGTTCCTAAAGTGAACATTAGTTGAAGTCCATTTAAATAAACGTTATAGATAATACTTGGACTAAAAGCAAATTATGAATATCCATGAACGTAATTCTTCACGTATTCTTTTTCTTTACCTTCTAATTCTCTTCTGGATTCTTTTCAGTGATCACTCAAAATTACAATTTATTTTCCACCACGAAAACCTTTCTTTCTTTCATTATTTACTACATATTGACCTTCTGATGTCAGACCCTGGTTTCTTTATGCATGAATGAATTTATTAGCTTTGATATAGTATACGAATTTTTGAGAGAGGCTTAAACGGTAGATGATCCTTCCAGTAACACTTTTACTCAATACTGTATTTTGTTTAGAAGATACCTCTTCTTTTCCTGAAGATGGTTAAAGAGTGTCATTAACTTTTTGGTTCAAACTCCTTTCACATCAGTTTCAAAGAAAAAACATTCTCGAGAACCAAGCCGCAAAGCATGCAGTTAGTTGCATTTTGAAAAGTATGTTCTGAAATTGGTGGACGGCCGGACGGACTGTACGAAAATAATTATCTGGAAAACAAGGGATATGTCCTGAAGTTTTTTGTGAGGAGAAAATTGTATTGATTGTAGAGGATGTATAAGATACAAACACCCTTAAAAAAATAATGAACGTAGAAGGAAATCAACGAAAATCCGTGGAATAATTCTACACATACCAAATCTCCCGAACGCACTTGCAGTACTCAATATTTAATAATGGAAAAGATAACTCTCGCAAACTTCCACAGATTTATGTGGTGAGGACGTGAGATATCTTTTCCTTAATTATTCCCTTCCACGAAGTAACGCCTTCGCACATTGAGTTTACCCAATATTTAAATTTAATTATCTTTTACTCCGATTAAAATATTGAAAATATTGGCTTTTACTATTATGAATAAAGTTAATTTATCGTTGTTGGCTATTTTACAGTTCTGTTTTCCGATAAATAGACAGGATATCGCTGCGATAGATCAGAACGTTGTAACGTTTGCAGCCGAAATTAGTTCGTAAATTAAATATCCGTTTCGTGTCGACGGACTCGGCTAATGGACCCAAAGAAGAGACTTTTAACGAAGAATCATCGCTTCGTTTAATAATCAGCGCCGAGGTCCTTGATTTCTCTCGGAGAGGCTGCAGAAAGCGCCATCAATGGGCTTTAATTCACGATTAATAATCAGCGCAAGTGCCGAAGCTATTTACTCGCCCGGCTTCTGGAAGCGCTTCCTTTTTCTCCCTCTCCTCTCCGCTCTTATCTCTTCCATTTCCTCTTCCATTATCGCCGTTTCAATTCCAACCCCCACTCCACAATCCTTTTATTTAGCCCCCTCGCGCGACCCATTTTAATTCTCGCTTCATTTCCCTACTCGAAATACAAGACTGCTAATCTCCCCGCCCACCTTTTTCCCATTATCTTTATTCATTGGCAATTCACAATCACCGCCGCGGCCTCCCTCCCTCGTGTTACATCTGCCTCCGCGCCGCCAACGTATTTCTTTTTTGTCGAGCAGCACGTGACCAATGTAACTCTTTCTCACCCTCAACCCTTTCCTTCAATCTGTGCCTCCCGTTCCACAACCCCCCTCCGCCACCAACCGTTCTCATAACCTGCGAGCACGATCCTACCCATCAGTTACACTGGCGGTAATTACCACGGGGGTGACAATGGGAAGTCGCTCGTGCCTCTATGAATTAAAGTGGTTTTTGTCTGATGGGGGCGCCGGGCGAGGAAGGAAAGGGGTGAGAGTCCCAGGGAGTTAAGTTTTGAATGCAGAACGTGTCACGCATTATAATTACTCTGTTGCTCGCTTTCTGGGGGCCTCAGAGGGTGGGGGTGTAGTTCATGGCTTCCTCTCTCTCGCCTTGGGCAACGGCGGCGACTCCCCTCCATCCTCCGAATTTTTCTCTTTCACGATTCGGTCATAAAGGCCCGTTCTAGTTTTTTACACGATTTTTTATGCCGCGATCGTTCATGATTTTCTCTGTCTCTGCCCCGAAATTGTTGTGCGTAGAGAGACGTGACGGTAGCGATAAAAGGGTGTCCGAAATTTCCCTTCATTTTTTCCACTACAAGTCTCTCAGCACGCGTTTTGTTTAATGATTAAGTTCGATGAGAGGACTTTATTAGAAGTTTCGGGGTCACATGTTGCCTGGAGATGATGCTGATGTTTTCGCCTCGTTCCCGGAATTACTTTGCCTTGCAGTGGATGATTCTCACTTTCCTCTCTGAATGATAATGCTGCTTAAAACTACGCCGAAACACGTGCTTTGGGGCTAGGATTAGCAAGTTGAAAAATGAAAGTTAAGGAATCAACTCTCACACGAGGAGTTCTAGTAGAAATTACTACTTAATTATACGGTATTATTTATATCTTTAAATACGCGTGATTTTATCTCAGACCTCAAAATCTATCAGATCTAAGGTATTTTTTTACATTGGGCCATATTTGCTTAGTCAGTTATTCGTCAAAATAGGATCAAACATGAAGTAGTCACAAAATACGTATGCAAGAGAGTCAAAGTAGTGATCAAAACTTGTTAGAAAAGCATGTATCGTATATTGATCTCACAATAAATATTGATCTCTCAGGTATAACTAACCATGAAAATATCCATTAGGATATTTTGTTTAATAATATTGGGATATAATGAGTAACGTTCTATTATTAGATATCATTTGGCTTGAAAATAGTAAGCTGACATTCCGGAAAAACCTTTATCAAATGGCTGAGTTATATTCATATTTAGTCTACAATGTGACTGCATTACTAGTAATTTGATGAAGAGAAATCATAGCAAAAAGCGGAAGATTTATTTCGTTAGAAAAACACATCACCGCTTAGAATTAGTATTGATATTTAATAGGAATTTAGTTTCCATTTATGTTTCTTTCGCCTCCAGACAATCGAACTCAACGCACTGCACTGAAACTGTTAAAGAAATATTTACAAGTTCAAAGACAGAAAATTTGCGATATAAGCCCGTCCTACTTTTCTTAATTCCGACGATTAAAGTATCTGTAGTATATAATAATTATTATTAAATAAGTAATTGACTATTAAATGTACAATTATAGCTATGATGAAGATTTCTGATCCTAGGCTAAACAAAGACCACATTTCTTTGGAGACTCGCCTAGGATGGTTAGGAAATGGCTCTCATTTGATTTCTCCGCTTTAATGAGCCCTCCACAACTTCGAGTAATAAAACAGTGATTTTCCCTTTGAAATGTGTGCTCGCGAGCGCTAAGAATATCCCAAATTTGCGACGCTGGAAACCTTGTCTTCGTTGAGGCAAGATCTGGGAGGAGAGAACATAATGGAGGGAATGAGCGAAAGAATGGATTCGGAATGGAAGGAGTGAGGAAGGGACTGTTCTGAGGACTTGATGAGCTCCAAGGGACGGCAAAGGAACCAATGAGGTCTCGGGGCTCAACTCCAGCGTGACTAATAACTCTCCATTATATTCGTCTTCGCCCATATCATTATTATACGTCCTCCCGCCCTCATATCTGCGAACAGCATTGGATGACCCTTGGAAAATGGAGGAACTTGGAGGGAGAGGAAGGGTTGGGAAGGGACTTTGTCTATGAATAGGTTAATTCGAGCGTCGGGAGCCCATTACTCAGACGTTCATCATTCCGACTCCAGGATGGCACGATGGACCATAAGATAATGATTCATTACGATTGGGCGAATCGATAGAGGGGCCTATCAAAAATAGGTCAGGGGGCTGAGGGGGTTGACTGCATGGGTTGATTCGAGCGTCAACTCCCATTACGGAGGAGTTCGTCATTTTAAATTGGGATTCGAAATTGGGCGGGCGGAATACATCCGTAACGATTTCGGGTATCTGAGCGAGAGACAAGAAGGTGGGGGTGTAGCAGAAGGCGAATGCTAATGCTCTGGTATCTGTTAGCTCTTTCGCCGCTTCCAGCAATGCTTTCCGAAATATTTGGAGTACGTTGAAAATAAAAACCTCTGGATATTATGTAAATAGTTTTTAATGAGTGTACTAACGACGCCTAAACGGCTGGTTTTTCAAGTAGCTTACATAAAGCGCTCCCATCAAATGGGGGTTTTAAAAATGCAATCTGATACGTCCGAGCGCATAGTATATTGCTATTCTAAGATCTGATTACTTCTTTTTCAAACAAGCTTTTATTTTTTAATTTCTATCCCATTCACCTGCCGGAGCTCCAAGATAACCAAGTCAAAGGCGTTTTCTCTCGGTAAACGCGGTCTCCGGTTCGATTCCCGGTGGGGACCAATATGATATTACCTCAGCTGTTGAAGTACCTTCAAAAATACTATCAACTGCATATCTTTCTGTAAAGTCATCGCCCCATTAGATAGCCGTAACATCGGCCTATCCATCGTAAGCTACCAAAATCTCTGATGTGATTATGAGGTATACCAGGAATGATATGAATGGTAGTGTACTTTTGCTTTTCTCACTGTGCCAGAATGCTATAAGTGGATAAATGCTTTATTCCAAAGAACAGCCAGATAACCCATGATCTTTTTTATAGCGTTCTATAGGGACTGACTGAGACGAAAGGCATGACACGGCATATTTTATTACTCAGTACCTTTCATATTATTACGGCGATTGAAAACTATAACATGATAAAAATATTTAAAAATAATTTATCATTATATTATCAGTTTATGAAAAATTATTGAGGACCTTGGTTTAATTAGGTACCATTTACTCTTTATTGATGGAGGCTACTGAGAGAAGTTAATGTAAGTTTAATTTATTGATTCCTGAACAAATAAAGTGCAATAAAAGGATTGAAATGCACGCATAAATGTGATATAGAATTACTATCCCTGCATCTGTTGGTTCTTAAAACAAAACCTATTCCCTGATATACGATTATTTCGTTTTTTTTTTATTTTTGCCACACTAGCTTTTTGTAAGATCTGGATATGAATAATTACTTAAGTTTAGAGCTGTGTATAGTTGTAAGTATTTGCTTGCGATATTTCGAGTTAACTATAATAGTTTTTAAATCATCAGCAATGTAATCATTACCTCATGATTCCATCTCAGTCAGTGCTTCACCGTTTCAAAAATAACTGCCAATATTCAACCATCGAAAAATGAATAAAGTTAAGAATAGAACGTACTTGAGTGATGTATATAATCCTTCTTGAAACGCTATTTAAGACATTAAAAACGGACTATGAATTCTCCGTAAGTATGTAATAAGAAATAAATTGACCGATTTTGTTACATATACCCATCATCAGATACTAATTCCAGATAATACAAAGTCCGTTTATAACTTATTACAGTACACAGTTTTAATGGAAAAAAATCACTAAAATTTTCGCGGTGTTCATGCCGAAGTCAACGCATATGGAGGGGATTTTTATTCCTGCTGTCACCCTCTCGTGGGAAAGTGTGGGAATTAATTTGTTGAAGGAGGAAGTCCGTTCTCTATCGCTATAAGAGGCGAAAAGACAAGGGGAGATGGAGGCTCGGAAGGGAAAGAGAAAGGGGTAAGCCGGTTATGACGAAAACGGGGTGGAAAAGGGTAATTAGTTAAGGAGTATAAGGGTACGTGGCATGTCAAGATTCCTGGCCAGGGGTCAGGAAGAGGGATGGATGTAGCCCAGAAGGGAAGTTGGCTCCAGGGCTTCAGAAGGTTAATGATGGTAATGAATCTCTCTCAACGGGAGATATATGGAAGGGGGTGGAGATGAAAATTTGCGAGCTTCAAATAAAAAGGAGCAAGTTGTCGGAATGGAAGAAATTGATGCGTCGGATGATCTGTAGAGGGGACCACTGTGTCCTTCTTCATTTCTTTTTAAACGATCGGGAGGATTTAAATTGGGAAATTTATGGTATATTTCTAGGGCCATTAGGCCATTGAAGAATGAGGACAGTTAAAATAAATGGGTTTAAATTAATAACACCAAGAGTTGTCGAATTTTTATCTTATACGCTGCCTGTATATCCAAATATTTCGTAATCTAATCGACTTTATATTTTAGTTTTCTCAACTAATTTTCTACTACTCGAGTACATACTAATTGTTCCTTTTAAAAGTACCGGTGGAAGCTTAAAAAATCTAAATCTTTTCAAGCTATACGATGCATGTTTTTTATTTCTTTCCATCATATACTCGTATATGATAGAAAT
Source organism: Ladona fulva (assembly GCA_000376725.2). Classification (NCBI taxonomy): domain Eukaryota; kingdom Metazoa; phylum Arthropoda; class Insecta; order Odonata; family Libellulidae; genus Ladona; species Ladona fulva. The sequence continues at coordinate 151,866 of KZ308653.1, forward strand.
CCATTTTGGAAATAGATTGTTTGTTGCATAAAAAAATTAATGCTTGGTTCTCTTCATTAACCTCGTTCAGGCGTAACCTCCGGTACGTTGGTCTAGTATTTTCCGGAACACTATAATTCCTACACAATTTATAACTAGGTACAAATTAAGTTTTGATTTTTTTCGCTGCTATCTTACAAAAGTCATTAAACACAAGAAATACATTGTTGGATCAAATGTTTCATCAAGAAGTACAGCAATGTATGAAAGGATGCCTACGTTTCTTCGATAATTGCGTCAACATACTAATACTTTGCGTCAAATAATAATACTTTATAATACGGATAATAAATGCTTTCATTAGCTTCTAATCGTCAATTCTTCAATTTCTTTGTAAATTCAATAAATAATATGAAGAGGAATACAACGAGATAAATACGTTTAACGTTTTTTTATGTAGAATCACATTTATTGGGATCTCAAGTGATTATTACCCGAGATTCTCAATTTCAAAATATACAGTAATTAATTATCAACCAATGTATTTCTCGTGAGGCAGATGTGTAATAAATTTTGCGTAGAATTGGGTCAGGAAAGGAAATACTCCGGATTACAGAAAACGGGACTATTTAGTGAAATATTACTGCTGAATAAAAAAATGAATATTGAAATATTAAAATAAATATTGCTGAATAAAAAACCAGTTTTGAACTACAAAGGTATATAACTTTTACTCATCCACAATATATTGTTGATAAGTAAAAGTTGCTGTTCATAACTGCGTTTTTAGTCAACAAAACCTCATGAATTTCAAATTTGCATGCGACACGATGAAACGTCAGAACTGAACGCTCCTAGTCGATGACTCTAATGCTCACGATGATTTTTTATTCTTTCGGTGGCATATCCGAAATTAATAAATTTTGTTATCTGGACTACTTACTTCTTCCTCGAGAAACCGTACTAATTTCATTTCCATTTAATTTCCTTCCAGCCAAGTCGCAATCACTAACGTGCGTCTCAATTTGCGGTCGATCCGAGAAAATCGCCTCATCAAGGATCATTCCCAATTGCGCGTCTTTGAGAATGAAAGAACTCCAAACGAAGCAGCCTCCCTCCCTCGAAACAAAAGGAGCCCGATATGATTATTCCTACGGGAGCCCTTTGCCCTCCCGACACATCCCGCAGCCATATCCCGTCGAATAATAATCCTATTTATCCCCCTTTCGGAAAGCGATGCTTTCCTCATGCAGCGAGAATTTCCCTTCCGTTCCCAGAAGCCCTCCCACATCGCCTTGCCTTCGTTAGCGCATTGTGCCAAGCGATAGCCAGACCGGATCAAGAAGGAATTTGAATAAGCAGGCAGAATATCTCTCGAGGGGTCGCAGAGAAAAAAGTTTGATGGGGTAAAGGGGTGGTCTTCTCCTTTCCCCAACCCTTTTCCGGAAGATCGTGTTAAAGGGTTGGAATATACAGCTTGTGATAAGGGAGACGAGGTCCACCGATACGCTATGCTCGTTTCGGTCATCTGGACCCATAATGGGCATTCGATTATTGACAAATGGTAGTGTAGGCTCGCGTATTTTTTCTCGCTGTTTCTGTCCATAACCTCGCAATAATTATGGGAAAAAATAGAGAGGGAGACTTGTACGTAAATGTCTGTGTCACGCATTCAAAATAACATCCTTCGTCATTATATATTAATAAAGGTTTGAAACATGTAATTTAAAACTTTTATAGTGGCCCTTAGAAATTACAAATTTATTCATATATTTTCATTTTTCGCATTTGGCATACCAAATAGAAACCTAAAACTTTTTCCATTCTAGCAAACTAGGCAATGCTTATTCATTCCCAGAATAAATTATTTATAGAAATGTTACAATAGCATTATTGTTATTAAGTGTTCGCTGGTCGACTTGTATTTTTATTGCGTGTCAATACTATGATTCCTCATGGAAAAATACAAAATTAAAGGTTAGGTTTGAAAGTACGAGTATTAAGCTATGTGTTTTATGCACGCATATATAATTTAATTCTTCTGATTACAGGTTATGACTATCCTTTAGCCCTTTTTCTAAGTATGTGAGAAGCAATGCATAAGGAAAGACCGATGGCTGTAGTATTAACGAGTTGGAATAAAGTTATATCCCCATTTATGCCCTTGAAATTGTTAAGAAAGACTTATGTTTTGACAGATAAAGCATGATTTTTAGGAATAGTTTAATTCTTCTCTTCAAATTAATGTTCGGTCAAGAGTCCTCATTTAATTATAATAGAATATTTTACTTTATACTACTTATTTTTTATATTTCCCTAACAAAACTTTCTAATCGAAGAAAAGTATATTATTTATTAGTTACATAACTGTTTGAGATAGATTTCCGGGGAACTATTCAAACGATCTATTTAAAACCAGGGGAAAAAAAAATATATCTGCGATTCTTGCATGTTTCTCTATGCTTGATACTCCCTCCAAGTTACAGATGTAGAACATTTCGGTTCTTTATTTAAACAATAATGTAATAATTTTATGACTGTTAAAAGCCAATTTAATAATTCATACTGAAAAAGTATAAAAATTTGAATTACAACTAAATATTGAGCCAACATTATTCATTCAAAAGTCATTCATCGCTAATAGCGCTTCCCAAGGTTACGCTGTATAAATACCTACCATAAAGCCGCTCTCCCCATCGCAGTCTTTGCTGCAGTGTTCTGTACACCGGGATGACTGCCGTTCCCTTTCTGCGTACATCAAATCAGTTGGTTCTATACTGATCTCTCTGAACAGTGGGAGACCTGTACGCTACCATCTAACATTTTTGCATTTTACGGAAATTTACTTGCCATTTACTTTACGCATTATCTTGCCATTTTCCTTACTTGCCTAAATATTTTGTGAAGCGCTGTTGCTTTAGCGAGTTAAATAATATTTTTAATTTGATCTTTTACTCTGTTTACGCAGATAAAAAGAACAAGCTTACCTCTGCATTATATATACAAAGCTCTTGTCCGATTGAATGAGAGATGGAGTTGGAACTTGTCTGGCAAATAGATAACATACTCTTATTGATATTGAGGGTTAGATGTAAGAAGAGACTTGTTAGTCTCAATCTCGCCCTGAATAAAGTCCTTTATTATTATTATTATTATTGATAATACAACACAATTACGGTAATTATTACACAATTTTATGTTGAAAACATCAATTAATTTGCGAAATATACCAAAAGAAATGGAAACACTACAATAAACATTAGGAATCAAAAATCTATGGAAATGACGCGCGGTATACTGAGAACCACAACGTTGAAAGATCGTATAATATTGGAATTCACTTTGTAAGTTTTACGTGTGTAATGTATGCTAATATTCAATTTATATGTTGAGAAATTCTAGGGTTTCAACTATAAACCCCTCATTTAACTAAACGGAATATTATTACCAAATTACTTCGACTTTCATTATTTAATTTTCGGCTCAAAATTACGAATGCTCAATGATTAAAATCGACCTATTTTTAGAATAAATAACCAAGTGTAGAAGAAAGCAACATTTTTATGGGATTTTTATGCTCCAAAAATACCGAACGTGAGAATGTTTCAAAGCTTACCAGAGCAGTCGTCCCAGCAATTTTTTTCTATATACCAGTTTTGTATACGGAATAGTTTTTCATCATCTTGGGAGGATACACATCTTATTAACGATGATAGGTTTTTATAAACCGTTTCCAAATATGTAAGCTTTTATAATTTGATTTTAACAATAGTTTTCTTCTGATAGAATGCCCTTTTAGGTTGGGGTACCATCTTGTTATTCTAATGCTCTTTCTCTCTGGCAACCCAATTTAGGTGAATTTCTCTTATATACAGCAGTTGTTCTTTACCCGTTGAAGTGTGACAATTCCTAGTTTACAAAAAATCTGTTCGTTCTCGACTGAAGACCAGTGGTCGCCAATCTTTGTGTACCTATCGTCCACTTTTGTATATTATAATTTCCCTACTGCCCTACTATAATCACCCTACTAGAAATAACTACACGAAATATTATATATAAGAACAGTCATGTTTATTGATGCAATTCATTTAAATAATGCAGCCAAATATTGACAAGTAGAATGGTGTCTTCGTCGAGAGCAATATAAAATTCAAATGAGATTTTCTGAAATGTCTTTCATAGAACTAAAACACAGGACTGCATTTAGTAAGGGAAATATATTCGAAAATTCGCATTTTATTAATTTAATTTATCCCTATCCCTAAAGTCTTCAAACATACTTTTATTCGTTTATGAGAAACATTTTTTGCCGTCGTCCTTTCAGAATAGACATCCTTAATTAATAATTTTCACTCATTGTCGACCTCGGCTGCTGATTTCATCTCTTTGGAAATACTCGCAGCACACATGAAAGCTTGTTGTGGTGTCACTATCACCCGTGGAGTTGAGGATAGGGACTAGGTAAGTGTCTACTCCTATAGATCATCAATTTGGCTCTGTTTTGTTTATTTTGATGATGCACTTATATCCCAACTTGTCAAGTGAAATATCGGTTTATTTCTCATTATTGATGCGGAAGTGTCAACATTTGGAAAACTAATCTCATTTAAATTTTAGAAGAGAAGTAGTACCTCGGCTTATGAACCGCTCGTTAAATTTTCGACAAACAATCGTTTTCTTACTCCATTTTGACCTCTAGTTATGGACTTAAATAATAGAAACGAGTTGATAAAAGCGAAAATATACAATGGAATTCTAAATTTCGGGGTAAAAACCTTTTGAGTTTCCAACTGGAACGAATTACGTTCGTAGGTAGTTACCACTATACTATTTGGTCGATTCCTCCAAACAGGCAATGAATATCTACGGCGTCGACGCACGAATCTTCACTCCACCGCTTTCCTACGCATTCTTCTTTTCAGGAAACCAAAGCGTCCCTCCCTCTGTGAATGGAGTAATTCAGAAGCGATGAAAAAAATCAATTCCGTTAAATCGACCGGTGAAATAACCAATTCCCATGCACGACGAAATCGATCGATGATGGCTCCATCTCGCGGCCGCGCGATAAACTACTAATCTAGATGGAGCTCAATCAGAATTGACAGGAAATGACGAATTTCCTGCATTTAAAGTTTCTCGTGACTTCCGGTTGAAACCCGCACCCCAACCCAACCACCCGATCATCGTCCCAGATTCCGTCGTCATCTAGGAATTTGACATGGAGCTGACCGATTCCCCGGATTTTGGTTCTTCCCCGTTTCTGTATCCAAATGCATCATTCCATATTTACAACGTGAGCTCTGCGCGGGAAACTGTATTCGAAATGAATTTCCTCCTTTTCGCAGTATGTGGTTTCTTTACTGAGTTCCGAGCGACCTGCTTAGTGTTGGAATTAACGGGCCGATAACTTTGGACGTTACCCGGCGGATATTTGACTGTCTGCATTTAATAATGGGAGTCAAAGTTTATGAGCCGTTTCCAAGGTTCTTGCAGCGTTGTTTGTTTACGGCGGATGGCCAATTTCCAACGCTGAATGATTTGCGAGCGGTGCTCATTCAGGCCCGAATCTCGTGAAGTATGTGATTTTGGAAGATACGATTCATCCATGTAAATGAGTGATAAATGGATTTTGATTTCCTGTGTAACGCGTGATGAAAAATATGCCACGGATCCAGATTTATGATTTCAAACGCGTTTCAACCGTGCATTGCTGGATTACGGCGTGGGATTTATCGTGTCATCTCTAGAATCCTGAGTATTCATCTGCAGTTTATTTTCTCGCCGACAATGATGGAAGTCTGTGAAAGAAATATGGCAAATGAATGATTCCTTGTTACATGCCTTAACATGCGTGTATTTATGGGCAAAGGATTGCTAATAAAGACTTTAGAATAATTATGGAGGAGGTTTATTTTATTATTTTATTTAAATATTTTAATATATTCGTTAGAAAGAGAGAAAGCTCATGCTTTACTAAAGGAGTCCCAAACCCGCATTCCGCGAGCCGCATGCGGCCCTTCCATAAATTCAGCGCGGCCCTAGCCTTCGAGAAGTCAGATCCTTACTTAACCTTTCCATTTGCGATCTACTACTGATAGGAATAAAGCATATATTTATCGAACTAAGCGATCGAAGTATCGAATATCGAAATATCGAAACTAAGAACTATCGAATGAGTGTAACTGATAAAGAATATTTTTTGTAAATTTTAGAGATAAATAAGCAGAAATTTAACAAAAATATTCAGTAGGTGAAACTGAAATAGAATCTAAAAATCCTAGTCAAAGTCCTTAATATATTCTTACTTTTGTAACTATGAGGAGAATTTGAGAATTTCAAATCATACGCGCTACGAAAACTACCTATCTTTGATATTTGCTATCTCTAAGTTGACGTTTCAATGCCGTCGATTATGGTTTATTATAATGAATTTTCTATTAAAATGATCACCATTGCTTTTCATTAGACGTGAAAATTCTTTTTAATCAATTCAAAAATTCAAATCTCTCCCCAAATGTTACTAGCAAAGAAAGGGAAGTACGTTATTAATAGATATTAATATTTAGATTAATTATA
>KZ308653.1:158544-235675 GCA_000376725.2 Ladona fulva
TTATTAATATATTAACATTAAGTACCCGTATTAAAAGAACACCAAAATTATTACATAGAAGTAGTATTTTGCGTGTCGTGACCGTATTATAAGCATTTGGTTTTCATAGTGTTGATTCCAAATATTGGACGGCCTCGGTGGACGGGCCACTTTATCTATCTTTCCGTGAATATTTGTTAACTATAATAAGGTGTAACAACTTGCAACTGAATCACTTACTTCTTCTTTCACTTTCAGTTAGGAATGAATGGCCAAGGTGACAACGGCTTTAGCGATCGAAAGCACTTACAACGATGGACGAAAGGACCTTTGCCTCATCGAAAGGTAGCCGATGATTATTCTTTTAGAATGTTTTCACACCTAACGTTATTATCGGATTACATGCATCCCTAACTATAATCTGCGGAGAAATATAGGATTTCCCGCAAGAAGACATTACATTTGAATTACGTTTAAATTAAGTTTTGAATTTGAAAACAATTGAGCCGTACGTCGGCAGATGAAACGCGCATTTGGAAAACAAACGGAAAGATACAGAAAGTATTCCGGATTACGGATTACCGTATTTCTACAAATGCGAACTTCGGAATCAAAACTTCAATTATATAGCGAATCCTAGGAATAACCGTAATCACAGTTCCTCCTTGGGCTTCCTACACAGTGGAAGTTGTGTTGTTTCCGAAATTCGCATAGGGGCAATCGCATACAAATACAAAGTGAGATGCATTAAGCAAAGAACCGATAATAGGAAATACTCTTTTTAAATAGAACTATCGAGGAATGGAACAGTCTACCTGCAGAAACCTTTGATCCTTTCCCGAAAAATGTCAAATGTTTTATGAAATGTATAAGTAAAACTAATATGATGACGAGTGAGCCTGCCGATGACGAAGTGTGAGACGAGTAGGGGATCGGCTGGTAGGGTAATGTACGGTGGGGTCTTCGTGGGCCCCGTGGCCGCTACGGTAGCCGTGAAGGCCTATCAGGAACCCTGAAAAATCTTACGTGATAAGTATTGTATATATTGTAATGTATGATCGTAATGTAAGTGTCTACTCCTATAGATCATCAATTTGGCTCTGTTTTGTTTATTTTGATGATGCACTTATATCCCAACTTGTCAAGTGAAATATCGGTTTATTTCTCATTATTGATGCGGAAGTGACAACATTTGGAAAACTAATCTCATTTAAATTTTAGAAGAGAAGTAGTACCTCGGCTTATGAACCGCTCGTTAAATTTTCGACAAACAATCGTTTTCTTACTCCATTTTGACCTCTAGTTATGGACTTAAATAATAGAAACGAGTTGATAAAAGCGAAAATATACAATGGAATTCTAAATTTCGGGGTAAAAACCTTTTGAGTTTCCAACTGGAACGAATTACGTTCGTAGGTAGTTACCACTATACTATTTGGTCGATTCCTCCAAACAGGCAATGAATATCTACGGCGTCGACGCACGAATCTTCACTCCACCGCTTTCCTACGCATTCTTCTTTTCAGGAAACCAAAGCGTCCCTCCCTCTGTGAATGGAGTAATTCAGAAGCGATGAAAAAAATCAATTCCGTTAAATCGACCGGTGAAATAACCAATTCCCATGCACGACGAAATCGATCGATGATGGCTCNTCTTTTCCACGCTCTTGTACAACAGTACACACCGTTTAGTGAGAGCATTATAATTCTAATCTTAATATTCCTAAAAACAAATTTTGGATCTTCTACTTAGCAAAACTTGAGTTGGAACTTTCAGAGATTTTGGAACAATGATCAGTTTCTGCCATTTTTGTAGTAATAAGTTGAACTATTGTAAGTACGTATTATGCATCGGTAAGAATATTAATTGAAAAAAGATTAAGTAAAACCACATTTTTCTCACTCGATTACGAAATCTAAGCAACTAACAAATATAGCAACTCCCTAAAATAACCTCTCTTCAAAGAGCAATCGATTTCATTAGCGGATTTAACGAATCTGTACTTGAGAAAAATGTTTATTTTCGAACTGCTTTTATGATGATTTATTAATACATATCATAGCTAATCTTGTCTCATAACTTTACCATGATGGCCTAGGGAGTGTTGCACGTCACTCTACTAGGGCAATCAATGTTTCACTTTGCGGTGAAATATAAGAAAACCCAGCCTTTTGCCTATTTTAATGCCTCCAAAGGTACCAGAAATTGTGAGCTATGTAGCTTGCAAAGAAAAAATCTTTTCTCTATTGCCTAAATATATCGAAAGTCAGTTCCTTCGAACATTGAACTGCATATTTGACTCACTGCTAACGCGTCTACTTCCTTGCTTTGATAAATTATCGATATGATTGCTGTATGGTTGAGTTTGGTGCTACGAAGGTTGAATTTTTGTTCAGGTACTTGACCTGCATTACTACACTTAACAAGGAATAGAAAAATAGGATAAAGGAAGGTATAAATGGAAATTGAGAGAACGTGGGTGTCTTTTGTGGAGATAACGATATCAGTGTGGGTCCCCGTTATTTTCGAAATATTTCTCTTTTTAAAGCAGCGACAGAGGGCGGGTCGAATGACGTCATGGCCGTTTGATTCGTTTTCCCATATTGAGAGTCTTCCTTTTTAATATCCTAAATCCATTGTGTAAGGGCGATAATGCGGGGAATAGGGAAATGAAGTCTCGTCCTTCGGAAAGGGCTGGAGTGGAGAGCGGAAGGAGAGGGAGATGTTGAAAAAGGGTTTAGGGAAGGGGTGGAGGTGGAGGAATATGGTGGGTGAATTCATACTCATTGGGATGGGGAAAATCACAGAATGTGGTTGGAGGGAGATTCTTACTCTCGATCATTGTGTACAACCGCGGCTCTTTCATACATTCCAAGGAGCCTAATAGATAATTGTTTCGTGAAAATTGCATCACTCTTTAATCCGGAAGTTTATGTGAAGAATGGAATATCCGCTGGAGTTTACTCTTTTCCTTAAAAAAATTTACATAGTGCAAATTGTATTGCAGTAAAAGAGCTGAATTAAGGATTTTCCTTGTTTTACTCGCACATAATGAAAGCGAAGTACATTAAATAAGAATAATTAAACTGAAATTCATCAAATAAAGACGAGCTTATTATTAGTAATACCGGTGTTTATATCACATCTGATAGGGGCTTTAGGGTGCCATCATAGGTATAAGTTATTTGCGGCTAGCGAAAGCATTTTAGAATACTCATTACTGAACCATATCAAGATATGTATTAGAATATTTATTGATATAAAGTGTATTTTTATTATCTACGTTCTTCAAAGGGTGATGCCGACTCCCAGATGGACTCTAAACTATTTAAATCGGGCAACATTCTTTTCACTATATCTACATCTACATTTATTCCTTGGAAGCTGCCTTTAATTTTTAACTTAAGATATTAGTTAGTATCGTAAATGTCTTTCGAATCCGTATTTTCTTTTGTCTATTTGAATACAGACTGATACCAGCAAACGTTTGGTTCAATCCAAAATTTGAGATTAATGAGAGTAAGGGGAAGGAAAATTCCTTACATCTATAATATACATATACATTGCAAGCCTCTTTCCGGCGTGTGGCAGGGGGTATAAATATCGAACGTTCGAGCTATTTCTTTAACTTGTTATTATCGCGTATAGTTCGTGGAAATAATGAGTCCTTATAACGAACTGTCCTCACATCTATTTCCCTTATTTCACGTTCATTTTCGGATCGGTCGAATTTGCAGGGGGTCGCATAATACCAATTACGTCTTCCACGAAGGCGCTTTCTCTGAAATTATTCCGCAGTTGCAGCTTCCACTCTCTTTTTATCAACAATTCCCAGCAATAAATAAATCGTAAAGAATTAAGAACAAACAAATAAATTCAGGCGATTTTAAATATTTAGCCTCAAAGCGGAGCAAATTTATTTTCTATCGAGTGGAAGGGAAAATGTTTCACTGCGCGTGATTCCTACGAAGTCTTACTGCATCCTTTTCAATGACAATTTCATTATAATCCAGTTCTAGCATTCTAATTTGAGTATAATTTACAATATGTTGGTTTAGATTATCGTTTTAAATGATATTTGATTGGAGCGTATTAATGAAAATTTATCATGGCGCCTGAATCATGGTTTCGGTATTGAACCTTGTTGAATAAACTTTATTTAAAGTAGAGAAAAGAACACTGAAAGTAGAAAAACCTAATTTTATGTTCAGAGTAATATGCGAAGAAGTAAGGATTCATAGTTTAGAAAAAGAAAAATTTTTATTTAACTTGATTTTGGATAGAGGGTTACAAAAGGACCATTGTATATCGGAGAGAACAAAATTGTGATAGTCTGCTTGGAAAATAGAGGAAGATATGAGTCGAAATGGTTACGGTCTGCTGGTTTTCGACCATAGGATTTGGTTGGTAAGCTAGAGGGAAGGGTGGGGAAACCACGGGAAGATTATGGGGGCAATCCTTGGCGTGGATGAAGGGATTGGGGCTAGAATGCCAAGATCGTAGGGAAATTTAGACAAAGCGAAAGGAGAATAAGAAATCGAGTTCAGCAGAAGAAAGAGATGGAAAAGAAAGTAGGGGGAGGGTTACTAAGAGGGTAGGGACCATTGAAGTTGGACTGTAATTTTAGATGTCACCAAACGCTCAGGTCTTAAAAATTCACTTATTAATTTCATTTGATTGGATATGTTATAGGCGGATTTAGTCAGCGTAGTCCCCTTATAAAACATAACATTCATACACCCGGATCAACTACCACTAAACGGATCTCCTTCAAAACGGTCTGGGACAGTTCGGCGAGATAGTTCAGTTCGAAAATTGAGCTGGGTTCAACTCACGGTCGTGTAGGCTTTTTTAAAATAGTTAAACCTTCGCGTATATTATGTTTTGCACGAATTTAAGGGCAGATTTCAGTTTCCTTTCCTTCCCTTCCTTTGTGATCCTTGAAGGGGTTTACCTTCGATATTTTTACTGGCTAGTTGCCTGAGTGAGGACCGTGGCGGTGGTTGGTGGCGCCAAATTGGAGACACATCTCGCTTGTCCAACAATTTTTCCAAAAACTAAGGATCTTTTGTTATTCCGCAAGATAGCTCAATCGTATAGAACACTTACTTATAAGTAGGAAATCCACTTTTGATGTTTAAAAGTATGTATTAATAAGTTATTTAAATTATTAATAAAATAATTTAGGAGTTAAAAAGGCTGAAAACTAAAAAAAATAAATTCCAGAAGAATACGTTTGTCAGGTCTGTAGAACAATTATGGTGCTAGGAGACAATCTTGCAAGAGATAAGGAAAGAGAATGGTGTTTAAGAAGATAAATAGAAAAAATTCTATTTATCTTTATGATAGAAGACTACCACGAAGTCGAGGCCAAGTTACTGGATTCTATCATTACAGGCAGTACAGCCTTTAAGGCCAAACACTATTACAAGCAAAGGTGTTTGAATAAAATTGTAAATAAAAGAGTACGAATGATAGATAATTCTTCGAGAGCATACAGACGAAAACTCACAATGGAGAAGAATGGCGTGTGGCGACGGACAGTTTTGACGAAGAAAAGAAGGGAACTACACGTAAACTAAAAATACAGTTAATGGAAGAGAGAATTTTTCCGCAGAAGTTCTCCGGATGATCAAGTTTGAGAATGGAGAAGTTGCGCGCCAGTGTGCGTGGAAGGGATTTTCAATGGTTATGAAACTCGCTCCTTAGTTATGGGAGTAATGGGAGAGGATTTCTTTACGCCGGGGATCGCCCCCTACTTTTTCTTCAGCCCTATAGTCCCCTCGTTAAGATTAGTGGGCGAATCTCTCATTTACTCGGAAAAGCAATTTTTCCTCCGGTCGGGAAAAGTTTGGATTGGAAAAAGTCCAAATTTCGTCCATAAACTTCGCTTCAAAGTACAATTCATTCGAGAAATTATGCACGAAAATAATGAGAATTTCCCCGAAAATAATCATAATAAAAGGGAAACCCGTATTTTCGAGTTTTAATCGAAAATCTCCCGTGGGCCTTCTCTTGGAAAAAGGACGATTACGAAGTTTTCCGCTTTATTTCTCACGGTGCGATCGCTTGTATCTTCGCTGCCGCCTGTAATGAAATTTTGACCGAGTTCTCCGAAATTTTTACTATGGAAATTCAAATTATTCGCCCAAAGGTTTATTCGGACTAAAAAGGATTTCATATTGTGACAGTGCTTGAGGAACGGAGACGCTTCTTCATCAGTGATCTCGCGTCAAAATTACATCAACATGTATTCCTCATCTCTGCGTTATCGTGTTTGGGTATAGAATAATCCGAAACGGTTTAATACCAAATCTGTTATGAGGTAATGAAGTAGCTGTTTTTATCTCATTGTCGGTGATAACGTCGTACCACGAAATCAAGGTAAGTGTTTTCCAGACTACTGTCGGATTGAAAATAGTATAGACCTGGACTTTGACGCGTTACCCATTGATGATCTGCCGTTATAATGGGACATGTTATCCATCATTCGAAGGAGCATTTATTTGTCTTTAAATTAATATACAGTAAGAGTCAATATCGATCTCCTACTTAATCTGACTCGACGTAAACCAAATCAGTACACGCTACCCACTTGGATAACCGGGAGCCTTTCCCGTACTTTTTCGTGATTATTAAATATTCGATGGAAGTATATATATTTTCATATTCATATACTCCTGTCGCATTCATACGAAAACTTCATTCGTGAATGAGCCAATTAACAATCAAAGAGAAGAAATATATAAAGAAAGTAGTTTGTTAGTAAATTTTCTACATATTTTGAAGTGGGTAAAAAGAATTTATTCTCTTAAATCTTTTGATCAAACATAAAGTACAAGTTAACCTCTTTGTTACAGTTCACGCTCTTCCAACTCAATGAAAGTTGGAGATTTAATTTGGTTCAAATGTAGATAGCTAACTTCCTCCGATAATGTATGACAATTTCTGTTAGTTTTGCGTAATTTTAGTATTAAACACGTCGATAAACTTACGAAATAAGAAATCAAGCGAAGTAGAAATACAGAAAAATATAATAACAAGCCAAAAGCATTGACTTTCCTAATTTCATTCTCTGCACGTAATTGCGATATTTTGTACGAAAATTGCATTTTCTTTTTCGTGGATTATTTAAGAAGAGATTTGACGAAATTGGTTGGCTTTTATTAGCATCTTCATAGGTTTGGAAAGCAAAAGAAATCGTGTTCGTAAAAATAGGAATCAAACTTTCTCTCTGCGAAACCTGCAACGATTTCGCCATTTGTATAGCTAAATATTTGTATTTTTATTTCCACGCAGGCGATGGTATGTATGCACTAAGTTCCCGCAGGCATTTACATTTACGTAAATATTTTTACGCAAAACACATTTAAATAAATTTATAATACAAGTGTTTTATCTCTTTGTGGTTCGACGCAAGTTGGTCTCCGGTGATTTTAATAAGGAATTCTCTGTTCCTAAGATTCCTTTATTATATTATAAGATTTTTTCCTTATCTTCTCAGAAATCAGGTAAATATTTAGATCCTAGTGAATTTTATTGCGAGGAAGTAACGTCTTTAGTTCTATCGGGGTCAAGCTCATAGCATTAGGAGGGCCCTCTCCTCATTTTCTTATAGGCTAACCATGCTGCCCAGTAGCTAACCCTTTCCATCAAGTTACATTCAATTTTCTATCTTAAATCAAGATGGCTGAAAGTTGGAAAACGTTGGTTGTAACCCTAATATATGAAACAGTAGTCTCGGAAAAACAGGATATTTACGAATACAAGAAACAGTCAGCATTGTAGCCTATTTCTTGATGCTTTTTCAAAATATAGATTCAAATTTACTTCTTTATTCAATATGTGGGTCATATATGTCGGCCATATGGACCGAACGACAGTCTTCTTCTGGTATTGACGATACCAGGAAGTAGGCGTAGCTAGTGAAATGTGTATTGAGTGGTTTATAGGATGCCAGTTAATCTGATTGTTTTCCAAAATTAGGTCCCAGTGGGCAAGAACAATCCGCCAACAAGAAGGTTTTAGGCTTTAGGGCTCCAAAAATGATAGTTTGTATTCGAAACACGGAAGATTCTTTTATCAAATAAAAGGAATAATAATGACACGAGAAGAAACAGTACTATGTCAATTCGCCTTTTAACCATCAGATGCTAACTTGAACTAAACCTCCTCGGATAACGAAACACAATTTTTGCTAATTCTTACTTCTGGATTCTCGATTACTTCTTTTCAAACATTTTCAGTTCTCAAATAGACCTTTTAACGCTAATATAGCGTTTTATACGCTAATACGTATTGCATGCACTAATGAAGAGGTGCTCCATATGCGACTGTGCTTACTACCGGAACATTGCCCCATTGCTTGTCCGTAAGGACTCAAAAGAATAGGGACAGGATCCCTAAGGTAAGAGCTCATTTTTGATAAGATGAACCACGGTAAGTGCCTGGCTGAGATGATAGAAGTGGCTTTGCGAAGGCTGATTTATTTGGAGTGCGCTTTGAGTGACGATGAGATTGGCAACTGCTTGATGGAAACAAATTGATCGATGCTCAGAGGCGGAGAAATATAGGAAAGCGAATGGAAGGAGTCAGAGATGGAGATTGAATCGGAAATATTTCCGGAAAAAACTTTCGTAATCCCGACGAAATTGAGTAACTGATTTAAGAATCCCTTCCATTTTTAGCATGGTTTCCTTCCTGATTCCCAAGAAATATTTCATCCGAATGGGAATGATCATATTCAGGTGTTGAAAGCTGTCTTTTGCCTTCGAACTTACCATTTGAACATTTCTGACGCAATGTAATCTATCAAGGGTTTAACGTGACAGTCAAATTAGTTTTCAGGTCTCACAGTTTATTTTCGTCGTTTCTTCAACGATCGAATTTTTGAAGAGTAAAATGAAAGATATCAGTGATTTGATTCTCGATGACTTAAAGAAAGCATCCTCCGTGCAAATAATGTTTGAAATGCATTAATAATATTATGCCACAATAATTATGTCTACCCTCGTTTTACTTGAAAATTACCAGTAAAATCTGATTTCCAACAGCACCAATAGCAAACCGGGTAACGCGTTCGTCTTACGTGAAAGAGGTCCCGGGTTTGATTTCCGGTGGGGTTCCTTATGTGCAAATTACTTGTAATCATAAATTTTCCATAATTAGTCTTATGCCGGTACGAGTTTCTTGACTCTGCCGTAACACACACCTTGCGAAATTTGTGGTAGTTTCTCATCTACCGCGAATATTGTAATTATTTGATGAAAAAGTGACAGTAAAATACTCTTTCCACGGCTATCTATAGGATTAAGAACGAAAGTAAAATAGGTGATCAATTGTTTGGTGAAAATTAAAAACAGAAAATACGATACGCATGCGTAGCATTAACGAGATTCCTCTACGAACCCATTCCGAATGAAAATTCCATTGTATTTTGGTTCCGCATTAATCAATTAGCAGGGGAATTTTAGCCGGTACTCTTTTCCTTGTTGCCAACATTGTAAGAATGCTCTCTGGAGATCAAAATTCGCCTAATTAGTTCGCCATAATCATTATTATTATTATTATTAATTTGAGGGCGCCCTGAATAATAATTCGTAGCATGAATTAAGTTGTGAGAAAGATATTTTTACTTCACTGATAAAAGGTCTTACGTTGATATGCTCCATACGAGAGAACACCTTCATTAGTAGCATATTTATGTACGATATGTGATCGCCCCTAGCCAAACCTAGCAGTGGATGGCGTGAATCTTTAATACCTAGTCCCCTTGATCCTGTGCACAACGCAGTACGCCGTTCGATTTTTAATGGAGAAACTGTATAGTTTTAAATAAAACCAATGACCTTCGTAACGTCTTCATTTCTAAAAAAATTCTGTCATGGCTTTCCACGGCCAACACATATCGATTAGATTCGAAGGAACTGTAGATCCTATTAAAATGAAATCGATAAAATATTATTCTTGACAACTAAACTGGAACGAAAAGGATAGAAAACGTGTTTCTTGGATTGCCGTGCGTGTTAAGTCCTCAAATCTTGGATGAACGTATAAAGTTTGACGAACTTGAAATCGACCCGAATAATCCATTTGAAATTCAGGATGGGACATCTGAAAAAAATGTCCTGCCAAGCGAGAGACGAACTAACTAATCGCAATCCCTTAACGAGCCGAGCTGGGAAGGAAGCATTGTGCAGATCAAACCATGTATATATAAATAAGGATCCCTCCTGGCATATTCTCTAATGACTATAGGCATTCAAATCCTCGAGGATGGGGCGTGGCCGGGTGAGGAGGCGTGGTGTGGCTCGCAGAAGGGGCCTAGAGGCCTCCGGGGGCCGCGGGGCGGGTGAATTCCGGAACTGTGGGGCAAGAGTGAGGGGGAGGGTATTTAATATTCATGTTGTGAGTCCCAGCGTATAATGGCGAGAAGGGAATAGAAGTCCTTATTGCGTTCTGTGTTCGCACCACTGGTTGCATCCGTTGATGGAACCGTAAGAGAAGTTTAAGGGAGGGTTGAAATAAAGTAGATTGGGAGATGTGGGCGGGGGGAGTTTTGATTGTGGTGGAAGGGTGGTGGGAGGTAGGGAGGAGATAGAGCAGGAGAAAATTTCGAACAATGGACCTCCCTCTCTTATTCAAGAAAGGGCAGAGGAATTATTATTGCAGGTCCGCAGAGCAAAATGTCAATATCGCAATATCAATAACACAAGGAGCATTCTACTTCGAAAGAATTTCGCATAAGGTTGACCACAATGGTTTAGACTGCACACTTAGTTCGACCGAGCTAGTAGTTTTGACTATAGCATGATCATTGTGCTATTGTCAGACTTACATCTTTTTACGTGGGCCAATCAAGGAAACTTTTCCATTCTATTTTTGTATTGAAAGTGTACAGGTATTAAAAAATAGTACTTTCGATAACATATTGTACAGTCAATGTCTGAAAATCAGCTAAATTTACTTAAAGGATGAAATATGAGTCTTATATACAGAATTTGGGAGAACAACGTTCATCGTTATAATGAAAAAAAATCCTATCGTGAATTCCTCAAACAACCGCTTTCGTCGCCGTGTGACATCATAAGGTGCACTCAATTGTTAAGGAGTGGTTATTTTTTAAGGCTTCCATCCTCAGGGGGTCTCCACAGTGGAGACCCCCCGAGGATGGAAGCCTTGCTTCCGAAATGATCATTGGGCTTCCCAGAAATCGGTAATCCGGAGCTTCCCGTTTGTCTCTGAGCGCGAGTTCCGCTTGCCGAAAGACGGCTTACGGAGTGTTTTTATGCTTCTAAGAAACTTAGTGTACGATATGGGCCTACTGTAAGCGTCTCGTTTGGCAATTTTAGAAGCCTAACGGTTTGCGATAATTTATATTGTGTAGTGAATATATAATTTACAGTTAAGATTAAGTGTTCCGTAATTAAAATCAAAACAATTAATATTGATCGAAATTAAATGGAAAAGCTGCTTTAGTTTATCAATGAAAATAAACTAAGAACTGCATTTCCCCTTCATTGCATTTAAAATTGATCAGTTTCTGTCCGAGCAGTCGTTATCACGTTACAGATTTTCCGGATCCATAGGTTCCATATGATTCCGTCATATATGTACCTTTAGTGTAGTCGGAGTTAATTTAGAAAGCATTGAATATTTACAATTACAAAAAAATTTCAATTAAAACACCGTTTTATGTTCACAGACATAGAAAACAAACAAGAGCTGTC
This sequence comes from Ladona fulva, assembly GCA_000376725.2. NCBI lineage: Eukaryota > Metazoa > Arthropoda > Insecta > Odonata > Libellulidae > Ladona > Ladona fulva. The sequence continues at coordinate 170,253 of KZ308653.1, forward strand.
AAAAAACAGAAAGATAAGATGCAAATTAGGCTGGACTCGTTAATAAATACGTTTCCATTATTTCTTCATTTTTTACAGTATTTACACATTTCCTTCTAAAAGCTCTTTCATTGTCAATTCTGCGGACTTATTTAGGAAGACTAGTGAATATTTAAATCCATCACTTATTAATGACTTCCTAGAGAACTTCGTTGCGTGCTTTTCAATTATTAAATTAAAATGTGTCTTGTGACAAAATGATGGTGGTTATAAGTTAATGTAATTCTTTATATAAATAACTTGGCACTCTTTTGTACAACATTTTTTGGATTAATTGTAAAACGTGCAGTGAAATTCTTTCCTCCACAGACATCCACCGAAGGGTATTTACCACATCCTTCTATCATACACATTTCTCAATTTCGTAATTTGTGTAGGTTTTAATTCTTCGTTGCAGATCCCTTATAAAACTGAGGAGCAGTAATTAAAATAAGGGGGAATGATTATATTATAAATTAGCATGTTCGTATTCATTGGCTAGATACTAAATTATTTTGGTGGTGAGTTTTGTTCACTTTAGAATGTCTTAAAATAGAGGACGGTCAGGTCATTCTGTTTCTTTATGATTGATATTCCAGCAATTCAGTATCCAGGTCCCTTAGCAATATCCCTTGAGTTAAACCAAGTCCATAGAAAAGGAAATTGTTCAAGCGCACTCTCTTCTGTAGGCCTAGTAAGAGTTCGTTTCTTTCCTTTGAATGAATTATGGGAAAGTTCCATCAGATATCGCTCGATTAAATTTGTTAATAGTCCGTTTATCGCCGTGATGTCCTCTGTCATCACGGGAAACTGACGTTCATGTTTTCAAATTTCAAAACTCTCTCACATTCAGAAAATAGCGGGAAACCTTGAAATCCGGATCTCGTCGCTGCACCCGTAAATACAATGCTCAAATCACTCAGGAAACCCGTCAATGTTTTATGAGCTCGCGCGCTTTGTGTGCCTTCATTTCCAGAAGGGTTTATGCCCATACATCAGTGCGTCTGAAACACAGGCTTCGTTTCCCATCATTTTCAATTTCCTACTCTCGTAAACCCGGGATTTTTGGAAGCGGCTAAGAGTAACCGATCCTCTACCGACCGTATTTCACGGCGGGGCAATAACCAATCCTATCAATAACTCAGATTCGGGAGATTCTTCATTTCCCGTTTTGACGCCGCCACCGCCGCACGCTTCGCAACTGTCACGGCTCTCTTATTCCGATTCGATACGGAAATCGATTGTCGAAAGAGCGTCTCTTACACCAGTGGCCGCGGGGGTAAGCTAGGATCCGAGGGAAATGAGTGGCTGGAATCTAATTTTTGAATGCAACACACTATCAGAAAGGTCTTCCTGTTTAAAAACTCTTCTTCAATCGTCCGAATATCCTATTTCTGGATTTATCGGAGGGCAGCGTCATCGAGGATTTATTTCATCGGAAATATCCGAGGAGAAAAATATTTACATTTACATTAGTACCCCGCAAGCCGTATGGCCTATGGCAGGGAGTATGAAAGAACAGATTTCCCTAATTACCTGATTGATATGTTTAATACTATCAGGAAAAAGAAACCACTGATAGCTGTCCGTTCTCTCTATAATGTCGCGAAATCTCTTCGTCGTCTGGTCTCGGAAATCGCAGTCGCTGAGTACAGGAATCACGATATCGCGTATTTATAAAACTATAAAAAACTAGGAACGTACAAAAATCAACATCATAAGGTTTTATATCGTCACCTTATATTATATTTGAATGACAGCGCTATTATTGATAGACAATCGTTCAAAAATAATTGATATATTTTATTTCTTAGTACTACTGAGTTTTATAATTTATGCGATAACAGTTTTGCGTATAATATAAAACAACCTGGTTTAAATTATTATGTTTGTGTTTTTTTTTATTTGTGTTGCGTCGATGGCTAGGATCATTTAGCACCGTTTCTAATTTAGATTACTTTATCCAGGTTCGATCCAGATCGAAACCAGTTCGTTCGTTAATAACTATATAAATTAATTAATTGATTAGTTAAATTAAAACATTGACTGAAAATGTTGAGGTTAAAATATTCAAAATACGTAGATACTTAGAATGAAATAACTAGGTGTAAAAATAGAATTTATAATTTGAGGTTTACCCTTTACTTGCCTATGCAGGTGAGTATATTTCGTACCACTTGTCTAAATAGTAGGAAATCACTTCAATGCGATTAAGGTAACGTTAAATACATCAAAATTACAAAAATAATCCTCTGAATAAGCAACGTATCTATGATTCGAGATTTTTCCAACTGAATTACGAGTATGATTTTTTCGGATGTGGTTAATAGTAAATGTTTCTCTTTGATCGCCCTCGCGAAATATTCTAACAACTGAAAGCTAACTCTATACATCATAGTCGAGATGTTCTCGAAGAGAAACTCCCACTCTACGATCAAACGACATATCCATAAAATTTCTCGTCGAAAACATTCCGTGAAGAGTGTTCCACCGAATGGAAACAGCCATAAATGTGCGCAGACTCCACTCCATACTCTTTACGCGGCATAATAATAAAAGTCTAACGTATGTCTCAAACTGACCTCTCGCAACAGACTGAGCGTTCAACAGAGCGACTATTTTTATCAAACGTCAGCGGATGTGACGCTCTCCCTTATCTCTACTATCGCTGTACTTGGAGACCAAGGCCAAAGACTTCTTGCCATTATTTACTTCCTCTGTGACCACGAAATGGTTTTGTTGATAGTTTTCTTCGTAATCATACATTACCAAAATGTTCAATGACGTACTTCATAAACTTTATTTTGATAGATAAGAAATTAGTTGTGAATATTTGTAGCCGTACTAGTATGGAGGTTGTTTCAGGAGAAAATGAAGATTCTTCAAATATTCCTCCTTTACCCGCCAAAAATTCTGGAGAGGGAATGAGGTTTACTAGGCAGGGTGAGGATTGATGTATTTAGCCTTTATTTTTCTCACCGATCCGGTATGATATATGTGGGAGACATCCACAAAAGTGCAGCGCAATGTTCCAATACTTAGCAATTCTCATGGCATTCCACAAGAAACGACCATAATGAATGTAATTAATCAGCGTTATTCATATCTCATTAACTTTCATATTATCAGCATAAACTGTGTAGACAAAAGTAAACGAAATCCTAGTTTTTCTGTCGTGTTCTCTGTCTGATATATATGCATAATATTCCAGTCATAATTTTGATTTGGTAGCAGGAGCCCTTGTCCACATAATTTGGCCAAAATGTGCCAAAGTCAACCGGCAGGTTTACCTTAACCGTTTACAGAAATCGCTACTTTTGTTCCGGCTACGATTTGGCTGGCAAGAAAATGTATTCTATTATATGGAAAGTAAATAATATTGATACCATAATCCAATAGGAGACAACCTTTGTGTATCCGATTAAATACATTGTATGCGGAATTACGAAGGTTGTTTCATATGTCAGATTATTCTAACATAAGTTACCTTATGAAGATAAGAAAGACACTGAAGATCGAATGAATAGACATTGCCATCAAAATATTCGTCTCAATTGAGCACAGCGTGATTAGTCAGTATGTAATCAACGCATTACGTAAAGTGAGATGCACCGCTGATGTCAGTTCGTGAGCAAGAGTCACATATCTCCAAAAACAACGAAAAACAATTGTGTTTGATGGTTTTTGGAGTTTCGTAACTCTTGCTAACACATTACATATTAAATTAATAATAATATACACAGAAAAGCCTGCTGAAAACGGCTAAAATATTGGTGAATTGGCGTTACATGTATTTTGAAAAATGTATACATCCCGCCATCTGTCAGTTAGTGGAGAACGTATATTGAAGCTCGCTTTCCATCTTTTGGCAGTTTTCTAAATCATAATTTCTACGCCAATCATCTGATAATGTGAGATGTGTGATTATGAGTCATACGTATGTATCATGCAGCTTTGTGTGTTGAAATTCCCCTTTCCAGAATTAAATTAAGATACATAAATTATGTGTAAGATTATCAACGCTAGTTGTCGCATAATGGCATTCCTCAGCTAATCTCACGGCGCATGTTTTTTAGCGACCCTCTTGGTCGTCCTTCGCCAATGAGCGAAGGAGATGCAAGAAATAAAAGGAGTGAGTTCATCCCTTTGCCACCGCCTCCTGCATTCTTTAGAAAGCAGAGAGAGTGGTTCTTTTCTCTTGCTCACCATTATTCCGTGGACCAATCCCCTCTCTCACACGGCGATCTTTAAGCTCTCTCTCTCTCAGTCCGAGGAATAATGTATGCACTCGCCCCTAAGGAGTGGGAGATGATCTTTTGATATGCTTCCCCAAGTAGTAGGTGGCGGTTAGAGGAGTCGATATGGTTTCGAGGAGGAAATTGCCCAGAGGATGGGGAAGTTTTCGTTCCTTGTTTTTTTATTTCGAGCCCCGTCTTCACGTGATTCCTAATGCAGCGTGTAACCTGCGGTCCACGGTCCGTATGCGGCCTTTGAATGGTATTCACGCGGCCCAGTATCTAATTCATTCTGCGAGGTTCCTTGTAATGTTCGATCACAATCTTATATACGAGTGTAAAGTAGAAAGTTTGTATGTTTGAGTATGTATTCGCCTAAAACTCGAGAACCAGACGTCGCATAGCTTTCAAACTTTGAAGATTGTTAAATGTCTTCCCCGGAAAAATAATAAGTTACTTTTAACTCACCAAACTGTCCCCGGTTCGATTCCAGACGTTCAAAACTGTTTCCATAAGAAATAAGAAACACATGTAAAACTCACTTTTATCGCTTATATGGTTTATTTCATTTGCAAAATTAAATCAGAAAGAATGGCCGTATGAAATCGAGACGAGCATCAAAAGAAGGGAGATTGAATGAAAATTTTTATTTTGGCCGTGGAACATTCCTTTCGTTTAGAAATTTCGAGAATTTCGAGATAAATTAGACCAACATTTTGTGATATTTTGTCGTTGTAAACAACAGGTCTCCCTAACGATTGTTCAGTCCGAGCTCACATGTTAGTGCACTTTTATCGCTTGCAGGGTTTTTTTGCAGGCTTTTACAAAATTCAAAAAGAAAAAATAGCCGCTCAGAATAGATCAAGCATCAAGAGAAGGAAAACTGAATAAAAATTCTTATTTTGGTCGTCGAATATTGTTTTCTATTCAAAATTGTGAGAATTTTGGTAAAATGAACGAAACATTTCTAAAATATATGAAGTTGTAAACAAACCGTCCCCGAGAAAACTAATTCCACTGTTGAATCCTGTCCTGTCTTTTCATATAAGATTACATTATGAATTGAGGTTGGATAAGAAATGTTGATTTATCTTTCGTAAATATAGGATTACTATATTTAATTCTATCTGTCTTTTCCCCTTAAAATATCAAAGGGTATTTTAGCAGGTGCTTAATAAACGTAGCGGAAAATATGTAAAATCCAAATTAATCTTGAATATCTAGTAATGGAAAAAATAGTTCTATGGAAAATAATTGAAGTTATGGATAAGGAACAGGGTTAGAGATTTTAAATTTAATTATTATTATTTAAAAATGCAACGATTCACTATCTGTAGCCCGAGATTTTCTTAGGAAAAACGGATTCTTATCAATTGTCGTTTTCTCCAAATAGGATAAGCCGAACATAGCGGACAGTTTAGTAGCACGTGCCATGCTTTGTTGCCCTTTACTGCTTACACTATTACTACTACAGATATTAATACTAGAAACAAGTGCCAATGTGACTGCGAATCAATTAAGTGATACACCTGGACGTTATGGTTACTACAATTTTAGAATATCAGATCAATTTTTCTATTTTTAGACTTACTTGTTAGATTATTATCTTCCATGGCTATAAGTATATGAGTTTGTGACAGCTGCAGAGGTATGAATAACTCTGACTTACGGGATCCTTTTAGGTCGCACTTTATTCAATGTTACGAAAAGTATAATCGTATTAAACTTGCGTGGACTTTTTCCTCTTATTCATTCACATTTCTGACTTAGTGAGAAGAGCTAGGGAAACTACCTCACTCCTCATCTTGCCTAATTGCGCCATTCCCTCTCAAAAACTTTATGTGACTAATGGCCGAGGGTATTCAACCAGCCTTCGAGGTGATGAGTTTATTGACAGATAGACAATTTAACCTTTGTTTAATTGAGTTGTAATTTGAAAATGAAATATTAATCTACATCAAAAGATTTGAGGCATTTGAGATGTGGGTGTGGCGTAGAATGGAAAAGGTGAGCTGGGTGGATAGAAAAACAAACATAGAGGTACTGGGAATTGTTGGGGAGGAAAGGGTTTTAATTGAAGTAATTAAGCGCCGACAGAAGAAACGTGTGGGTCGAATATTGGGAGGAGAGGGATTGCTGAAGAATGTAATAGAGGGTAGAATGCAAGGGAAAAGACAGAGGGGAAGGCAGAGGCAAAAGATGTTAGATGACATAAATGGTGGGGTAAGTTACCAGGTAATGAAGGAAAAGGCTATGAATAGGCAATATTAGGGCACATGGACCTACCGAAAGGTAGAACACTTAAGTAAGTAAGTAATCTACTTAACACGTGCACGAAGCAGATTTTATTTTTAAAATACTCGGACGCTTCCACACACAGTATTCTGACTCAGTGGCGAAAGCGATGGGAAAATACCTCACTCCTCATATAGACCAGTCCCCTCATTTCCTCTCCTATCCATATAAATGGTGGAGAGAATGAGGACCCAAGCAACCCTACCGCTCTGAAGGGCATTACAGACTGGGAAATGACAGGCAAATAATATTCGCGTGTCCTTAAATCACGCCATTATGGTTAAAAGATATTAGAGGGCTTGGTCATGGGGGTGCAGACATGTAATGAGATGGTTCGGATTTCATTGGCGAGTATTTGAGGACGTATGCAGGAAGGGAGTGCATGCACGTTTTTGTGGTGCATGGCTGGCGAAAATAGCTAAGGGGTGTCACGGCATCGGAGGAGGCAAATAAAAAACGGGAGAAGAATGGGCGGGAAGAGCAGGTAGGGACAAGAGAGAACAATTGAATGGAATCAGCCCCATGGGAGGGCTTCCGGTGCCTGCTGTCAACTGAGAGGATGCTCGCCCTCTTGGTGGCCCCCCTCATTGTCTCCACCCCCGCAAACACCTCCCCCACAAACAATCTCGCCATTTTATTTACGGATGGGATAAATGTGGTAACGGTGATTCCCTTTGTTACGTAACCAGCTGTGCAGAGGAATTCCACCTATCCAGTTGGCCGTAGTCGTAGGGTACTTGGGCATTAGCGCTTCCAAATTACACGATTATTTGGTGATTGGGCGTTTGAGTAATATTCCACGAAGCTGCGTTGTTATCTGAGTATTTTTGTGCTTTTCAAGAAAACTGACTTTTAAATGTAGAGAATAAGTTATGCCAGTTTAAAAACATCTCGCGAAATCACTGACATTTTGGAAGATTAGAAGAACAATATATAGTAATAAACGTTGTTTTTTTAATTTTATTATATATTTTTAATAGAATGAAGGACACAAAACAGGTAAATAATTAGGGTTTTTGGTGTTTTCACGCCACTGGTCATACGTTATTTGGTGGTTTTATTGGTACTAATTTAAATGTAAATATAAATTAGGAATAGCTTCAAAGTCTCAATGATTCAAATTTTAGCGCTAAAGGATTGATTTGTATTTAATATCTGTATTTATACTGTAACGACATGTCAGTGTTATATCATTACATCCAAAAAATGCACTTTTAGAAGCATTTATATGTAGTAAACCATCTTTTGTTTTTAGATACCAGTCCTTTCCAGCATAGCGTTGAATTCCCGATGACTTCTTTCGAGATCTTGTATTAATTTGAGTCGTTGAGTTTCTTCAATCTTGGCCATGGTTGGCGGAAGAAAAAGCCTTTTTTTCTGTGTATGTTATATCTTTTCAAGGCATACAAAATGATGAAAGACACTGAAAGTGAGATGATAAATTTCACAAAATTTAAGTTTGTGATTATTCTAATAAAAATCGAATTTAGATGGTTAACATAAAATGGTAATTATTTTCTATTCCGCAGCATTTAAATAGGTAAGAGGCTTTTGCTGTTATCTTATTTTCAAGTCATCTTTTGTTGCCTTGGCTTAATTATTTACATATATACATGTAGTACCAGCAGTTAAAATTTAGAAATATCCAATTTAATCTGTAACACTTTTTTTACTTCCAAGAAATTAGAATTTATTGTAACAGTGATTTTTCGTAAGGGAATTTTTGAGAATATTGTTTCGTTGTTTTATACAGAAAATCGTTGACCAAGTTTCATACTGAAGCAGATATTTAAAGAGCATCCACACTGCTTTGTACTGTATCAGTTTGTTTTCAATATATAAAATCATGCCTCGCATGTAATCTAGAGAGAGTTCTTGTTTCGATATGAAAAACTTAAACTTATATTATTCTGTGTTTTAAATTTGTGAAATTTCAAGGAGAGGGTTTTAATGAAAGTAATTAAATTGCGACAGAGGACATGGGTGGGCCAAATTTGAGAGGAGAGGAATTGATGAAGAATGTAATCGAGAAAAGAATACCAGAGGAAAATCAGAGGGAAGACAAAAAAAGTTGTTATATGACATAAATGGTGGGGTAAGTTACAAGGAAGCGAAAGAAATTGCGTTGTTTACGGAAAATTAAAGTACACGAACCTACAGAAAAGCAGAACTCATATATGTGTATGTAACTAGTGCCGTCATATTTATGTGTAAGTTTATCTGAATTTTCTTTCTCAACTGTTTAATTGCCTTAGAGTATATCAATGTCAAAGTGAGCTTACCTGATTTCAAAATTAATTGGTTATTTTTCTTAAAAGGAAAGTGCGTGGATAGAACGGAAAATAATTTCTAGCAGCGAAACAAAGGAATAAATCAATCCATGTAACCTTTTTTTCGTTTAATTTGTCCAGCATTCTCAGACCGATACCATTTTCCATGGGGGAATAAAACGCTTCCGACCGCAAGACCTTATGGCATCCCATTGTCCACTCCACCCCTCCACCGCAGATCTTCATGCCCCCCCTTTTGTGCACAGTCGTTATCTATCCCCACCCTCTTTTCTCTCCCAAGACTCCCCCTGCTCCATTCGTATCCAATCCCATCCAACCCCGACCGTCTCCTGCCCAGAGAAACTGACCACCCCCGCCATGTCCACAACTGTCCCCTCCCACCCCCGCGACCCCCATTCGTTCTCTGCATCCACCCCCGTTGCACGGAGCTTCCCCCTCCGTCCACTCGGCGGCGCTGACCTCGCGGGATGATGAGTGAGTCCTCTCTATCCGCCATTAGTGGGGATCCATCCGTCTTTCTCCCCGATGCCGGAAAAAAATAATCTTCTCTCTCCCTTTGCCTCCTTTTTCTTTCGTTTTTTTAGCTCTCCTCGGAGAAGAAATCGCGCTATGAAACGGTCATATTCGTGCGTGTCCCATTAACTGGACCGTTTTCGAAAGAGGTATTATTGTCAAGGTACTCGCTTTTTGCAGGTGTTAAGTCGGGAGTCATTATTAATTTACTGTTATACTCCCGAACCGAGGGACGAGAACGGTTGTATATAATTTAATTTTAGTTTGATCTTTATTTTGCAAACATATTCAATATAGCATTAGATGAAAAATAAAAAAAAAATAATTAAAAAGCCGCTAAACTCCGAAAAAATAGCGCTAAATAGTATTTAATAAAATGTAATAGCTGAAACTTGCTTCTTAAAATTGATTATAAGTTCAGAAATTGTGAAAACAACATTTTTAGTATGAATCTCATGTCATATCGACTGAAAGTAATGCTGTTATACATTTAAATAAGTCAAACTTGATGTGTTTAGAGTACGTAGAGGACAGTCGATGTGATAGAACATGATCCTTAGAGCAAGAGGTATCGCTTAAACAGACAAAAGGTCACTAAAAGAAGGAAAAGTCCTCATATTTGGGGAAAATATCGCTCAATTGGCAATTACGACAACAATCTCGACCATTCTTACTGAAAACCAGCCACCTTCGCTCATACTTATCTTTGCGCTGATATTATTCATTGAGATCATACTGACTTGTGTTCCTTTGGAATTGGGTGTATCCAGTTGCTGCAAGAGACCTGATAGTGTGTTTAATTAAAGCATAAAATCTTTGCAACTAAAGGAATAAATAATGACTGGATGAAAATTTTAAGCGCGAATTAAGTTCCTGAAGAGCCAATTGTAATTGCAGATGGAATAGAAAAACAAAATCCACTACAAATTGATATTTATAACATCCATATCTAAAAACCTCGTATTTTTTTCGTGTAGGATACCTAAAAATCGGATTCAATTGATTTATTTGGCTCTTCCATGAAAATGTTCCGATAATATCAAAAGATTTTAAAATTTCACTATATTAATGATCCGTAAAAGTTCGTCAATATATATATAAACTTACAGAGTTTCTACTAGTAATCACTTTTACATGACATTCATCAATACTATTACATAACAGGTTATTATTCCTTGAAAATATCCTGTCTCTATAAAGGTTTGATATAAGTTCAAAGGAATAACAATTGTGAAAAATAGCGACAGGACTGGGACGCGAACCCAGGTCTCCCACTTTCCGGGCAGGTACTCTAACCTGAACCATGACATGGTAGTTCGATCGTTAGAATACCTGCCCGGAAAGTGGGAGACCTGGGTTCGAGTCCCAGTCATGTCGCTTTCACACTTGTTATTCCTCTGGGATCAGCCGCATGACTTTATCCTGCAAAGTTCCTAAAATTGCTTTGGTAAACCGTGAAAATCTCAAATATCTAGTGTTGGATGAATTAAAGTCATTTGTAAAGACACGCAGGCTAAGTTCAGCTCGCATCAAAACCTAACGGAATACTCTTGACTAAACTTAAAACTCACAAATCAACTTAAATGATGCATTACGTCCTAATGTATGTCGAAAATGAAATAATTGATCACGTAAACCACACTATTTTTAATTACTCTCTACCTACCTGCCTTCCATAAAGCTGCATTCTAAGTCCGAGTAAACATCCGTAATATAGAGGCTTAATTAGTAAATAGAGGTCATAAATTAATATTATATTTTTATATTAATTGTACTTTTCTTCCCTCATAAAGTGGCCTAAATACTGTAACCTTTTAGGCTCAAATAGTAAATAGAGGTCATAAATTAATATTATACTCGTACATCGAAGTAAATGTATTAGAGTTATAGAACTGATTCTTTGTTTTATAAGAAAATAAAGCAATGGAAACTAGCCAAAACAATCCGTTTTCTGTGTACTTTATGCTACGGCAAACTTTTATCGTAAAGATTTAATTATTGCTCTAGTGCTCTATCGATCAACACTTAGCTAGCATGTACGTAGAAGATGGAAATAAGCTTTAATCAGAATTCTAACCCAGAACTTAAGTGTTGCAACCCCAACAACATCGAGGCCAGTGCTGAGCAAATGTCACAGGACTATCGAATTGAAAAGTACTTTAGTCGTTTTTATAAAATACTCGATTTCTTCATTTACTAAAGTTTATTTTAAGGAACGTTATTGGTGACTATTATCCATCTTCAGGAAACAGATACTTAGTTTTGAAAAAGTAACCGAGGCTTTTTATTCTTTGCCATTGACATCTGCCGTATCTCTACACCCTCAGTTGATTCGAAATATTTTCCTTTTTGATTTTTTTCTCACAACCCTCCCTGAGAGTTCCTTAAAATTGAGTTTATTACAGATAAGGCTCTCCACTTAGGGCTTATAATACTTTCAGTATTTTAGCGAGCGCCCAAAATCATAACTATCGCAGTTTATCGAAATACTTCTTCCTATATACTATTAAAGCAGTACGCATTAATCCATGATATCATCCCTCTAATGTCTTCTAATCCTTGAAATGTATATTCCATGTCTAAAGCTTGTTATTTATCTTATTTTCTCATCCTATTTTCTCCTCTGTTCTCAAGATATTTTTCTCTTTTTTATCCCCTTCTTTCCTCTCTTAAGATCTTCGGAAGCACTTGCTTTTTCCGGCGATTGCGTGCGTGTTTGCGGAAAATTTTCGCTCCAAATTGATTGATTCTTGCTCCTCCTAATGCGAATTCTTACGAAGGGCCTCCATGAGAGAGATCCGGAGGCATTTTTATTGATCATAGGATTTAGAGAGGTTGTCCGGATGATGGATTTGTAAACTTTGAAAAATGAGAGACGTATATTTAGAAGGTTCTCGTGCAGAATGTTAAAAGCTTATGATAACGAGATTTTATATATATTCCATTGATGGATTGTTTTACTGATTAAATCTTTCAAAGTATATGACTGTTAGACATTTAAAATTAGCTGATCTCCTAAGAGCTTTGATTTAAAGGATCCTTAACGCTTACAGTTAAAAGGGGCCGAATTATATCATATTATGATTTTCGGAGCCCCAAACAAACTATTTACGTTATTCACTCAAACCTTTCCCTATGCTTTCTTGCTGAAACATTTTGCGATAGTATTTTGTATGAATATTGATTCCATTGGGGTGAGATCCACGGTTTGCGGACCCCTCCTGTAAATTAAAAATATGGCGATTACTGTACTACTGCAGTCGATAATTTTGCCCTCGATTCTTAGTTACTTAGCAGTGTAATCTGGAACATCTCTGTTTTCAGCATTTTCGTCCTGTGATAATTTGGCATCCAACTGCACGGTCGAACGTCAATCTAAAACTTTCGACACCAAAATCTCGGGGATGGTTGTACTCCAACACTCCGCATTAGAGGTGCAGTTATTATTAATCGATGATACTAGCAATAATTTATTTTCACACAGGAAATACAGTACAATACATACCTCTTAACAGGGCAAAGTTGGGACAAGAGAGTCCCATTTTCCATTTAACCTTTATCAATAAGTTACAAATACGAAAATAGAACATAATATTTGATATTTAACTACAATATAGAATTTTTACGAGCTCAGTGGATATGGGTATAAAAGAAGGAAGCACAGATTGGGTTTTTGGAGGAAAAAAAGATGAATGTTTTTATCACAGAAAAATGTTCCCACAGCTGGAAAACACCCAGAAAGAAGATAAAGGGTTCGAAAAACCTGAGATAAATGAAGGAGAGAGTAAAAGAAGGAGAGAGATGGATTACGTAAATGATATCAAAAATTACGAAAGTTATAACCATATACAACAAACATCAGAATATAATTGTTCTTTGTCAATAAAAGTCGAATTTGAAAGAAATTTAAATATAGTGCATAGTATGAACAGTCACAGTCAGATGCGTTCATAATATTAGTAGAAGTAAATAAAATATACTCCTCTGAGAGTAAACGCACCACCCATCTTGCCGAGATTTTTTTACACTCAATTTTTCGTGCAAAATTGGAAACACTGTATCTTGCGATATGGCTGTGGCCTCAACTATTTCTCGTACTTTGATTCTTCGATCAATCAAAACCATATCGTGGATTGTGTCAATCATTTCGGGGATAATCACTTCCAATGGACGTCCCGAACGATGTTTATCTTTTGTGGATGTGCGGCCACGTTTAAACTCATTTACCCAATTGTAAACAGTTGCAAACACAGGAGCAGATGTACTATGAACATCATCCAACTCAACTTTGATCTCTTTTGGTGTCAAGCCTTTTAAATATAAGCGTTTAATCGCCGCTCGAAACTCACTTTTTTTCCATTTGTCTAAATAAACAAAGGTTTTCTGCTTCAATCGACAATAAAAATGTAACCAATTGATCAATATAACTAAGACTTTAACAGCTATCTAGTGAGTAATGCTACTTAATGAAAACAAACTATTTATGCTACTACGAGCACAATGTCTTGGATTTTATAATGACTTATTAAACGACCTTCGTATCTAGATGTACGATACAGTGATACGAAGAGGAAAGGTACGATCGGATTTCATCTCATCATCTTCACAGAAACATGTACTCAAATTGAGAACAAACTCCCTCTTGAAGGTTCCAGGTAAGTCAGATTGTTTGCCTTACGGGAAACTTATCCACGGTTCGATTCCCTGTGAGAACCCATGTGTACAAAACTTCAGCTTTTCAAGCACTTTTAACGAAATTAAGACCCATCCATAGAGAATTGTAGGTAAAAGAAAAACTGTTTTAGGCGCCGCTGCAGCTTTCAGAATACTCTCTCTCTCTGGGCATTACCTCGCTTTAGCTATATAACAAAGTTCCATACCGTGTACCCTACATTTCTTACACCTTCCTTCCCCTCTGTCTTCTATTTCGATTCCATCCTCACAGCCCTCATCCGTCTCTTTCCTCCACAATATCTTCATTTTTTGCCCTCTTTTTCCCTCGTCAGTGTCCGGCATCGCTTTTCCCATCATTCCTAGCGTAATACCCTCTTAAGCTCTCACATACTATTCCCTCATATCCCTTCTTTAGTTATGTTCCTTTTTTCTCTTTATAACTCTCGATGCGTCATTTTTTCCATCTTAATGGAAGGAGATCCCACAAAGAAGCCCTTTTCCCATTCCACACTCCGCACTCGCCCTATTCCACTCCAACGCTGTCCATAAAGCATCGACGGATCATCGCCTTTTGACGCCGCACTGGTGATTAACCTGTAATGACCAAAAAAGAGGATTTTAGCTCAAGAAATGGATAAGACTCGCTATTAGTCTTTTCATACAGAAGTCGTTTTATATATTCGTATACACAAAGTTATACATTTATGGAATATGAACATAGAAAATGAATAAAACCTTTTTTTATATACACGGGTAAACAATATTATTATTTTATTCTAAGGGCGAGGGAAGGCCAAAATGGTCTCTCTTATTATATTCGGTAGAGATTACAGGGTAATAATATTACACTGATGAACAATAAACAGTTGACTTCAGTTAACTTACATATAGAAAAGTCAGTATATACAAACAAACCGACAAAAATTGATCATATATAATTGGCAAAACAGTAGATACAAGTTAATAAGTAGTCTAGTAATTAAATAGATACATATATAAAATATGTTTTCGTTTAAATATACAACCAAATTTGCATGTTTATAAATATCGGATTCTGGCAGCTGGAAAGTAAGATCATCCTGAGCAACAGAAACATCATTAGCAGATATCCCATTCGTTAAATGAGTTACTTTACTATTACTCGAATTACATTTCGTTGTTGTATTATTAACATTATTAGACATGTATCCGACAATATATTTTGAGGAGTGCCGAACGAATTTAATTCATATTATATTAACATGTGCGGAAGTTTTCCTTCCTCACTATTGCAGGCAATTTTGAGCATGTTCCCCTGAAAAAATCCTTTCTAAACCCTTGCCGTTTCACTTATTCAAAGATTTGCAACCTTTTTGGTTCACATACTCCAACTGTATTTTAAGTAAACTATACCATACCTCCCATTCGTCACAATGAGAAATATATCGTAGATTAAACCAAAGTACCAAAATGGAGCGACAGGAAAATGCTACTAAACTAGAATATCAGAGAGACCTCTCTGAAAATACTTTTAAAAGTTTGAATAAATCTATATATTTTCAAATCACCAGACCCTCTAGACAAGCTTACGGTATCCAGAGTTGTCCAACATTTTTTGTGTAACGGTAAGGTTGATTGATCGGTTTCTCACCAATTCGTTTAGTTGAACTGTTTTGATTTTTAAAGAAATTTTATGCTCTTCATGAAAAACTCGCTTAACTTGGGACGCACAACTTTTTATTGAAATTTGCCCCCTCGGATGGTATGATTCTTTGAAACTGTCGCAATTTCTATGCAAGCTCATTCGGAGCTCATTCGCCCTTCCTTATGAAATCATCGTAAACTTCGTTTTCGTCGCTCTCAGAGATTATTTATTTTGAAAATTTAAATCATAAGCTTTTTTAATTCTCGGTGGAGTCGGGTAGAAAGCCAATCTCAGGTGAAACATAAATGAGACCTTACCTCCTTATTTATCAAATTTTTATCATCATTTGCGGATATTGAAATTAGGCGTAACTTATTGTAACATTAACCCGATGAGTAAATCATACCCTGGCCGTAATCAATTTCTTATGACTAATATAGAGGTAGCTCGGTGCCCAATAGTTTCATAGTTTTATCATAAATGTATCATATCTAAATATATCTATTCATATATATAGAAATATATTTATAGTTAAGGTTGGTCAGGGGATTTGATCAATTACTAATGATGATAATTTCTTTATATAAATACTAAACGAGGACAACTTCAAAAGGACGAATAAAATAGAGATAAGAAAGAGCGATTATGATGGTTCGTTGAGTAGATTTTTAGAAGAGAAGTAGATAGATGAGAACGGAAATTTTGAGCTATAAAGTGCGAGTAGAGAGTGACGGAAAGGACGGAAATTAAGAAGAGAGAATGAGAATATGTTCGGTAAATTATCAGAGGCTCCACGTAACAGTCGCTAATGACAGGCTTAGAAGGATATGGGCAAGGGAATGGATATAGGAAGTCCAAAACGAGAACGGAAGGAGGATCTGAATAGAATACGACAGTACGATACGATGAAAATAATGTCAAAAGTAAATACCAAAGAAAGAACTGGAAAGTTATTTTCTACAAGAAGACTATGTTGAAGACAGATATTTGATTTTTTTTACTTTACATTGTAACTTACAATTCAACAAAACTTCGCATTCCTCCACTTTAATAATCCAATTATAGGAAACAAAACTGTGTGCAACTTTCGTGAATGGGGTTCGGCCCCACTAAATTCTTATGAGAGCCGCATTCAGAACGTGGGCAGCGGCTTTGACACTTTGGTTTGGTATAAGTACCAGCATCTTCTTACCCCTAGTTCGGTCTTGGAGCACAATTACATACACACATCCACCACCCTCATTTATGGTCAGTGATCCAATTCAAATTTCAGCATTCGAATAAAAGGAACAGATACCGATCCGTCCGTTACGCACCACCTCTATTTCGGATCCTTAATTCTTCAAAAACTATTCCTGGAAGTTCTCATACAACTCCATTCCTTCCCATTGCCCTCCAATCTTCCCCGGAAAATCCTTCAATACACAAAACCTCTTCCCTTATCTCCCCCTCTTTCTAACTTGGAGATTCCTCATTCCCTTCATCTTCGCAACCCTCTCACCATCTTAGGGCCTTTCCACCCCCGCAATCCCGCCCCCAAAACTCTCTCCATCCGCCCAGACACCCAAATCTTCACCGGGAGATTTTGACCTCCGAAGATGACCCCAAAGATTGACCACCGGCGTTCGTGCCTCTTCCCATATTCCACCCCCTTGCGAGGTGGTGGTGTTCATGAGGATGGAACGGGAAGGGGGCGTTCGACCCCCAATGCGCTCTTTCCTATCCTTAAGAGGAACCAACCTCATCCCTCCCCCAACAGCTCACCTCTCAACTACTTTTATATTCCGAATAGCAATTCCCTTTTTCTCTCACTTTGCACGCCAGAGCCATTTCGTTCGGATTCGCCCCTTCTTTTGTTTTTTCTTCTTTTCCTTTTCTTGCTTCGTTCCCCTTTATTTTTCATCATCTCTTTCCTTTCTCTACCGAGACCCACCTCCGAGTCCGTTTCCTTTTGTTCTGCAGGGAAGATATCTCCCATGATCGCGGGACGTTCTCTCTTATTTCGCCTTTTATCTTTATTTTCCTTTATATTCCTTTTTGGAAGCCGTTAAGGGAGGAAGAGTGGGAGGGTGAGTCTCCCCACAATCACGATAGCCCTGCCACAGACGTATTTATGGTTATGCCATTTGTTTGTTTTTTTTTCCTTTTTTCCTTAGAATTCTGATTGAGGAAGGGATGGCGAGAGAATGGTAGCTATTGAGCATTTGAGAGATTTTTGTATTTTTTATTTCGATTTCATCTTCAGCTAACGCCTCCCTTCCAATCGTTACCTCGCCGTTAGAAGGGTTTCGTAATGGCTTCCAAGACAGATCAAGCCCTTTTCAAAGCTTTGTTAAAGTATACAATATACTAACTTTGTGAACTAAAGGATACTGCGTCGAAGGTTTAACTCAACTTGATCACCCATTTCTTCCGTGTTTTCGTCTAAAGTTACCCAATAGCTAGATTTAGTGTTTTACGTCGAATTCGATTACCCACCTCATAAATCAAGCTACAAGATTAGTTGAATTCACGGCACAATCCTTCGGAACTGAGTAAAATAATTCCAGTAATCACTGCATTATAGATAAGAGTCACTTTTTAAAGAAATGTGAAGTAGATGGCAATAAGATACCACCAAATGACTTAAACTAGGTGGAAACTCTCCATTTTATGGAACACATGCAATAACTGTCAACCGTGTATGAATCTAGTCTTTCAACGCTGGTTATATTCCAGGCATCAACATACGCAGCTCTGTGCGAATTTTATTTCCGAGGTGACTAGGTTTCTTTCCCCCGGTTCCAATCAAAATTTTGTTCATATTTGCTCTAAAATCCTGATTTTTAAAATTTCGGTAATCAGATAAAATTTTAATGGTAGGAAACCGATGAATATCAGTATTACAATTAGTGGTGACAGATGCGAAAGAAATATTGTAGTTGAGATATGAAGTATAAGAGTATGGTACAGGAGTGCATAGAGGAAAGTAGTATAGAAGTATAGGATAAGGAATAAAGTATTAAAATATAGTAATGTAATATAATATTATATAAGGAAAGAAATAAGGAATATTGCATTTGAATACAATATTGGAGTATAGTGTAGGAGTATTGTATAGAAGTTTTGAGAGGAAAGGAGACAATTATCGTGATTAACCCGGAAAGAGACGGGACGATCGCCTAGTGCATGTATCGAATAGCTTGTATCAAGAGAAGTTAGGATCAGTGTATCAGGAAGTAACCGTTTCTGTTTAAGGGATATTAGACGCTCAATCATGATTCAACTTTCCCTCTTTCTATTCCATGTAAAATCTCCCCTCTCTTCATATTAGGGGCTCTCTGCCGCAAATCAATGCCCTGCGGTGCCACCGCGTGTTGCCATAGCAACAACGCTTTCCTGCACAACGGTCCTAATGTGCCTTCTAATTCAGAATTTACTATTCTAAACCCTAGCAATTTTGACAATAGAAACCTTTCTTGTTAGACAATCCTGTGGAATTGAGAGAGCTCCGGTTAACCGACTACTCCGTTAAATATTCGATTGAGCCGGATAATGGTCTTCCCTCCTGCTGAGTTTGTGTCTCGATTAAACTTTCTTCTGGAGTACATAACAGCATGTTTTCGGAATATATCTGTGTAAGTTTAGCCGTTAGTTTTAATGTCTTGTTAAATGTACGATCATCGCTTTAGCTGTTATTCATCAAAGTTTTCTATTTTTTTAAACTTTCAAAGTGATGCCATAGTCGGGTGGAAAGTCTTAAATACATTCTCAGACTTCTGAGCAGGGTTATTGGTGCTCAGCTGAATACCAAAGTTGTGACAAAATATAATTTTAATGATCTTATTATTAATACTATAGCAGTATTAGTGATATAGATACTTATTTTAATGAAACATTTACTGAATAAGAGATCGGTATTTTCGGCCGATAGCATAAGGGTACTGTTAACCGGATTTCTGATGAATTTAATTTCAAAAGAAGTACATCAAGTAGGCATTGTGTATTTTAAGTACTTGGTTATCTTTAAAAAAGTTTGCTTTGATTTAAACTTTTTATCGTTCTCTACGAGTATTATCAATCTGCTTGGCCGTTGTGTTAAATCCATGAGGGGAATTGGTTCACTTCTTTGTATTCGCGATGGTCCAAAAGAAATCCCTCCCAAAACCTCTAGCAGACAGCCATAAATCTTAATTATTTACTCATAAATACAATTTTAAATATAATTTTACATAGGAGGCCTTTATTACGGACTATAGATTGTAACACTGGTATGTCATAATTCTCGTAAACAAACATTAACAACGAAATCGATTATAGAAGGCGAGACTTGGGGGAAAGACATAACAAGAGACAATGAAACTTCCTAATTGTCTACAATATATTTATGTAAATAAAATTTGGAAAATATCTGGAAAAATAATCAGAGAGAAGGTAAACAAACGCATTGAATTATACTTCTCCAAGAAACAAGTCTTCGTAAAATTACTAACTTTAACTATTAAAAAGATTATTAACTGTCCAATTTTATTTACATAAATCGAAAACTATGTGGATTTGACGAATTCTTAAATTGATTTCATCATTTTATTTCTCAGAAAAGCATATTTACATACCTCTGGAGACTTTCTTAAACAAATTCCTTCATCATAAAATATACTTGAGGCGAGCAATATTTTTTTGGCTCGAGAAAGTGTTTCTAAACCTTAATATCCTTAAGAGAAGATATTTAACAAACTACTAGTATTTTCCTGATCATAATTTTTTGCTTTACAGCTTAATCATTGTTTAACTTGTCGAATAAAACTTTCACATAAAATCGGTAATAAATTGGAAATTTAATAGGATATTATGAAAGGATAGATATTAAGTTTAATTTATGTATTACAGTCACCCAGAACGTGATAAAATTCAGAATTTTCATAATAAATTGGCTCATTCGCGGTGATGTTCGTGATCAACCAAATCGACGTTTCCTGTTCGAACGCTTTTCTACAGGACGTATTAACGACGCACGCCCATCGAAAACATCAAATTTGTAATTAAGCTAATTATTCGATGGGTTTAATGGGGAACATTTTTTCTGAGAGCAAAAATTGAGGGTTTGTTGCATGACTTTTGTTAATGGCATACTGCCTGATAATTAATTATTCTGATTTGAATTTAGTCGGAGAGGGATATCTTGGATATCGCTTCTTGAACAAAATTACTCAATAGTAATTATAGATCAACCCTACAGATTACTCTATGCCTTTGGTAAGCCGTGAGTCTTGCATTAATTGAGTGAGTAATGAAATTTCAGACGGAGGAACTTTTTTTACGCATTCAAATCCATTCTCATGCTCATAGGGCCCTTTGTGTGTACAAAAGGAAAGGTTATTATCATCGCCGTGAATTTCACCCGTCCTATCTCTCGAGATGCGAAATGTCTTCATTGTGAAACAATACTAATACAATTGCAGTGGATATTTATCCAACGCAATCCATCATATCGATAACAGTAGGGTTTCATTATATCATATATGTGCTAAACTGACCAGAACTATGCACCAATACACTAGACTTTGGAAAATTTAGGAGGCACTCAAATTTGCGTCTTATACATTCTCTGTATAAGCAAGGTTTAATTCATCATTTAGTTATTTTAACTTACACAGCCAATGTTACTGAGTCTGTATTGATATTTTCAACATATTGATCGTTTGAAAGATCAACTGAAGGAATAATATTTATGGGAAAATTTTGAAGAAATTAAAACAGAAGCTCTGAGAAATGTTAATAATATTGTCACGTGTAAGCGGTATATTGCGCATTGTAGAAATCGCTGAGTGATAGCCTATTTGCCGGTGAAATGTCCTCCCCCACCACCGAATGTTGCTTTCATAATAGTAGTGAAACCAGTGCAATTAAGCTGAAACATTTGTGCATTCATTAGCAAAAAATTCAGAATTCAATCCGGCTCTTCAGTGATTTCTCGGAGTCGATCTTATGGACATGAAGATGGAACTCATGGACATCGAGAGAGTGTTAGCAACCACCTCTTGGCCCACAATTTTCCGTGTCGTCTATTTTACTCCAATTCTTTGTTGAGTGTCACTGCCAATGCAAATACTAGTACGAACCCAAATCACTCAGTGAAGAAAAAGCTATGTGCGACGTTGTTCAAAACTAGATCGTTACTTACTGTGTATATCAATACGATCGAGCCGTGCGAAGGGGGCCCATTTTTTACCACATATTATTCCAGCAATTTTTAATTCAACTTTTCAAAAGAAGTAAGCCCCGCAAGGATCAAAAAATAACTTTACATGTGTATTTTATGGAAACACGTTTGGCTATCCTCGGTTCTAACAGGAGATTACGTGAATGATAAGTAGCCCACTGTCGGCTCAGTTAAGACATTTTACGATAATTAAAATTTGAGTGTTGTTCAACTTCTTGTTCTCAAGTTTTAGGCGAACATACACACGCATACAAAACTCCCACTTTATTTATAAGAGAATAGTATGCAATAATTCAATCTAGCATTCGCAATGCTCCGAAAAGGAGCCTTGCCTCTTATTTAGCAAATTCTAACGTACGTTCATTGGTACCCTGCAATACATCAAATGTTCCAAGATCCAACAAACTTTGCATCCCTTTGGATTCCATCTCTGTGGTTCCTTTCGGTTGCACCCCTCATCCCCAATCTGCCACGCCCCATCAGGGCTCCACCACCGCGGCCATTCGACAAATGAGGTAGTTAGCGCTGACATCTGGATGGTCGCCATTACGGCTCTCTTCCATATCTCCCAGCCAGACCTTAATAAGCGCGATGCTGCGTTGTTAAGGGCATCGCTACTGCGGCGAGAAGAAAATGGAATCTTCGTTATTTTTCTCAGTGATTCGCTCCTCTTTTATTCCGAGTCCTTTTGTACGGATTCAGCGCTTTTAAGAGACTCGTTCCCGAGGAGAGGAATGGCCTCGAGAGTGGTTTCCCGATATTTTGAAGGGAGAAATGGTAATTCGGCGCGGTAGTATAACTAAAAGGGCTTTCGATATTTCATCTGGGGAGCTTTCTTCTCCCTCCAAGGGAAGGACTCTTCTCTCCGAATCAGCTGCTTTGGTAATGGGGGCGGCCATTAAAATCCAGTTTCATTTTCATAGATGAGACGTTTATTAACTCCCACGGAGGAATATGAGATTGTTATCGCTCACTGTTGAGGAATGGTAAAGCAGATCGATATCTATGCGGGATATCCACACGTAGTTCGGCCGAAGGAGACAGCGATGAATGTGATTCTTAGCATTTTGAGAAACGAGGAGAACGTCAGGATATTCCAGCATTTGCTTTGATGAAGATGTACCCGTGAGTTAACGAAAAAATCTACTTTCGCTACCTTTTTTCGTTGTGGTAGAAGCGAAATGGAATATTCTTCTTCTTCCTGTGCCATCTCCTCTCAGAAGGTTAGATGTCGTCATAGCAACATGATGCCTTGATGTAGCTAATCTGAACAGCTCTAAGGTTGTACAATTGTACTATTTTTTCAAATTGTGTGGCTAGGATGTATTTCTTCTACCTCTTGATCTTTTGCCACAAATCCTCCCTTATAAAATTTTTTCCAAATATTGTACTTTTCTCCCCTCATAAAGTGGCCAAAATACTGTAACCTTTTAACTTGAATTGTTTTCATAACTTCCTTATTCTTTCCTTTGCTACTTAGAACTTCTTCATTTGTCGTCTTTGGTTTCCAATAATGCGAAAGATTTTTTTGCATTATGAAAAGGAATATAATTCATCCGAAATATTATTGTTCTTTCACCGTGACATGTATAGTTATTCGGTAGTTAATCTTTCAATCTTAAGAAAAGGAATTAGAATTCAGTAAGGGGAGAGTATAATGCAAAATCTAACCAGTTGATTTCTAAAGGAATGCTCATCGTGAGTAATAGAAATGTCGTACTTTTACCCGATTTTAATTTTCCAGAATATTGCTGATCGATTTCGCATCGTCATGCAGTAGGATTACTTTCCAATTTAGAAATGGTTAGATAGATACAGAGACCCTTTATCGGCGAGGTTAGGCCCATATTGGCATCTCTTCTACTTAACCTAGTATGTCGTTACTATATCTACAGACATTAATTAAAAACAAAAGAAAGAGTAATTCGAAGGAAAAAATATCTTTTTAACTCAAGGTAGACAAAGATTTAAATAAATTGTGAAATCTTCAGTACGAATTAATGCACAGGGCTGGAAGTGAGATCATAATTTCCTGAATTGCGTTTCTTTTTCTTGTCAGAAATGACGGTTTACAAGGTGATTGAGTCCCTTGCATTAAACCCCAAGCTGCGAAAATAGACTTATACCAGGTCGCTTTTATGCAGAGCTTCTATCGCACGAATAAATACGTGTATGATTCATATTTAAAACTCGAAGAATTCGACTATTGTTTTTAGCTGCCAAAATTGTTAGAAAAACAGGAAAGCTGTAGAAAAGGTTACTTTGTTCGCAGACACTCCTACGAAATTGACTGCACGATTCCAAAATGTTATTAATAATTTTGAATCCTCCACATTTATTTAATTAATATTTTGCTGGAAAACAATGGATTGCTTATGTAGATACGTTTATTTTAATTTAACTTCAGAGTTACTAGTAAATATCTGAATTGTAGCAGATTTTCACCTGGGGGTAGAAAATAGAAAAGATTCTTTTCGTCCATATGATGAAGGCTTCATTGTTTATACACCAAAACGATTATTTAACGAAATATAATGCAGAATTTATCTTTTCACTGGAATTCTCAACATAGGATAAAAACGCATGGCGATCAATATCTGAGATATTTAGCAGTCAGGAGTGATACCCTCTTTTGCGTTTCCACCCGTAACCCTGTCTCTAAGACTGGTCAACCCTAGGGGCGTATCAACTATTCCCTCGTTCGTCGCTGAGGGAATAAATATTTTAAGATATCGCGGCCTTTTTCATTATATTCACACAATGCCCTCCAACTTCCACGTTCCTGAATCTGATTCCCCGTTTAATTGATATTCCTTCGTTTCATGAATAATGGATTCCGTGGAATTTTCGGTTCATTCGACCAATTATCTTTCGGAGGTCTCCTCTCGTTACTTCCTCATTCGTCGTATTTTATCTCTTCTCCATCCCAATATCCCATTCGCGTCTGGGAACCCTTAAGGGCGAGGAATGCGTGGCCATGTTCACTCGGGAGGAACCCACCGCTAACCACCTGATTAATAATCTCCTGCCCCACCGACTGTCTTTTCTGCATGACTACCCATAATCCCCTGCAGCGAAGGAAATCCGGTACGGGGGAGCAAAAGAACTAACTAGACGATGGTAACCACGCCACGCCTTCTAAAAAACGATACCCATTCCTCGACTAAATGGCCGGGGAGAGTTTCTTTTTTGGTTATCAAATGAAGGATTATGAGTGGAAGAGAATGAAGACGGAGGTTGGAATCTCTGCTATTTGATGATGATCGCTTCCTGCTGTTATGTTGCGTGCGCGTGTCGATTTCTTTCGAATCAATCGTTGTCTAAAGCTTGATAGGATTCCTTTGCAATAAGAAGAGCAGTAAAGCTGTAATTAGCTGTGAGATAACGCTTTGCTTTAAGTTTATATTTACGTTTAGATACGTGTCCGTTAAGTATAGAACGACTTCATTTAGGCAAGTCAACTGAAGCTTACCATCACCAGTCATTGTAATACTGATCAGTAGCGCTTCCAGACAATATAAATTTTTTTTAATTGCATCAAAAGTAATCACATTTCCTGTGCTGAAAGTGGTAACTGTCGAAGTTTAGTTTTCGAACATGCTGCTTCATTAGAAATTGGAAAATACATAGCGTGCCATCTTTGTATCATAAACGAAACTTAATTTACGTTCACACAATGGAAGATAAGTATTTTTGTCAAGTTTTAAATCGAAACTATTTAGTAGATATTACGTACGATCTTAAAGTTTAAGAATCGAGGAAAAGAAATATATTTAGCACAATGAGGCGTAAAATTTATAATAATAATACTATTTTATTTGCCGCAAACAGGAAAAACCCCAATTACATGCGATATAATATATAAAATATATATATATAATCCAAGGTATTCCCCGTCTATTCACGGGTATTTGATTTTCAATTTATCTAATCAAATTCAATTCATCAATCCCTAGGGATGAAAAAGACAACATCGAAAAAGAATACCCTGATTCCGTCCCTACGAGCTTTCTTAATGTGGAAATTGTAATACCTTTAAACTCCCTCTTTCCTCTCTTCCGTCGTTAGCAAGAAGATGTAGATGAAGACGTTTTTACAACTCTGTTATGTTTTTCAGTACTGCTGTAATGATGAAATTCTTACGCTCATACGTACCAAACTGCAACGAGCTCAAAATGCGGCAATTAGATTCAATTTTAACTTTAAAAAATACGACCATATAATGGAATCATTCAATAAACTATCCATGTTGAAGTTAGACTCCCGTAGAAAATTACACATTCTCTGCTCATCATATAATACCCTTCACACAAACACTCCTGTATACATCGCTAAGGAATTTGTAAGCTTAGACTCAGTTCATAATCGTAACACAAGAGGATCCAAAAAACTGCTCATTCCTCATCATAGGACTGAAGCATTCCACAATTCTTACATCATTACCGCAAGCAAACTCTGGAATTCTCTTCCTCCTCATCTAAAATTCTCAATATCCTCTCACTCATTTAAGAGAAAATGCCTTTCTTATCTTCAAATTCATAACAATCTTCTCTAAGAAGACTCACTGCATTTTGAAATACGACCCTAATAATTTGCACCCTTGCGTCTAAAAATGCCCCCTGCCTCAAAACTAATTTTCCTCATCGAAATCTTTCACTCAGATCAACTTGCTTTCTCTACCTTTGGACGTAAAACTGAATACCTTACTTCTTGCTGTAAAATTATCTTATATATGCCTAGATGTAAAAGAATTTTAATCCTATGCTTTTGACACATATTGTTGTAATTATTATGTTAATTTTACAATTTTCCTTACCTCTAATGATGACTTTGACATTACAGTTAATTTTACCTGACTCTAGAATTTGACATTTACTATTATTTGTATGAATTTTTCTTTTTTTTTGCATTTTGTGTGTACTTTTCTATATTTGTTTTGTATTTTGTAACATTTTAAAATGTATTTTTAATGTATTTTATATACGTTTCTTGTATTTTTTAATGTACTCTTCATGTATTTCTGTTGTACATTTTACATGTATTTTCTTTTCTTCCCAGATATGTTGCTGACAATTTCCTCTTTTCTTCTCATTTTCCATTTCCTTTCTTCTTTTAAATTTTTAGTTGCTTCTATCAGTAGGTTTCGCAGGTTTTTCACACCCCCCTTCTTCTGTGGGTGTTTTCCTGCTGAGCCATATTTTTCCTAAGAGAAGACTTAGTTCTTTTTAGCCCATATAATATCCCCTTTTTTATTACATCGCTTTCTTTCAATACCTCTTTCTATATCTTTATTAACTTTTTTTAAATATCTTCTATTTTTTTCTATATCATTATTAATTGTATCCTTATTAATTAAAGGCTTAAATGGAAGAAGAGACAACCTGGTCTCAATCTCGCCCCACAATAAAGACGTTTTATTATTATTATTATTTTTCTCTTGTTGGACAGTGACACCTTTACCCGAAACNGGAAGGATTGAAAAGGGTAAGGCTTGTTAAAGTATCCTTTAAATTTTTCATTTTAATTTTCTATTTTATGTACTACTGGAACAAATTCAATCAAACTTTGTTTTTAATATAATGCATGATGACCTTGGTAAAGCAACAATGCATAGCTATAAAAGGGTTAGATGGAAGAAGAGACTACCTGGTCTCAATCTCGCCCAACAATAAAGACGTTTTATTATTATTATTATTAAATACAGAGGACTTGATTAGGCGAAAATTGAGACTATGATGTCTCATCTTCTATTTAACCTATACAAAAATAATATCAGGAATAATACAGATTTACGCAATATAAAAATAAATAAAATTAGAGACATTAAATCTTGTCTTAGAATTCCGTATTTCAACTTCAAGCAAATAATTAACTTGCAATGTCCTTCCTTCATAATTCTGTCAAATTATTCCACCTACTTTCTTATACGACTGTATGCCTATTTATTACTTTACTTATTCTCCGTATTTTCATGATAGAGGTTTTCTGGTAAAACCGTGAGAGATATGTAATAATTACGGGAAGTTTAACTCTCAACACCGATACTCGTCCAAATCAATTTCAACCTTATCCTAATAAATAAACGTAAAATAAGATCGATGGAAAATTGCACTTAGTGCAGTTTTAGGATTTCTTTTTCAATTTTCTGTGAAACTTGAAAAAAATGATTTCCACCCTTCTCAAATAAACATACTAATGTCCGTATGATTGTAATCATGGCTGTGTGTGTTGCATTGATATTACTACCCCGTGAGCCGCTATGCGGCGTATGGCTGGGGGATGTAATCTGACGTGCAGCATGCAATTGATGAGAAAAATCTAGGATTGGTAGGGAAAGAGCGTAAACCGCCCTCCGCGGAATCTCTTACCCCGAGTGCCGCAGGAATTCCACGCAAAAAATGAATCAATCAAAACAGGAATCCGCGCGCCATATGAAAATCAAGCATCATCAGCATGGTATATTTCGTTTAAAAAGAATCGCCACCCTCGTAATAGGTCTCGCAGTTCCCACGTACAGGAAATCACAGCAAAACAAACCTCCAAGTAATTGAGACTCGGAAAGGCAGCAAGAGGTTTTTCAGCCCTCTATCGGGAAAATAATAAAAGCGGGGAGCTCACCCCGATGGAATCCCTTTATATTTATACAGAAGAAAGAGAAGTCGTACTTAAGAAAGAGGAGCAGGTGTTGTTGGCTGCGTGGGTGCGGGACGATGTTTTGAGACGAGGGCAGGCACAATGGTCGAGTGAAAAGGGTATAGAGTCCACCCTTTTTATGAGCCAATCAAAGCGTAGAGATCCACTCAACAATGTCTCGCGGTTACGAATCCAGTCCGTGTCTAAATGGAGGAGGCATGCGTGGGTGGGAGAGGCCTTTTATTTCTCCCTCTCGGTCGGACATTATGTCGTGATCACTCGAATAACCATTATTCAACTCCTCCGCGAGCCCATTGTTTATTTTTTTGTTCCTTTTCTGCCTCCCTTCGCTCTAATAAGTGTCCCTCCCAATAAGCCGTACACGGATGCTCCCGCCGTCCACTTTCTTTCTTCTTAAAACACGACGCGATTCGCCCATGAGAGACCCTTTTTCCAGTAGGGGACCTTCCTTTGTTCCGAGCTTGGGTTCGGAATGCGTTCGGGTCCTTAAGGAGATAAGGAGGTGGAAGGAGAGGGTTTTTTCCTCTGGTGTTGGTCGAACGGTTGATTGGGTGCCCCAGCTTATGAAGCGATGGGTGGGAAATGGAAGAGACGACTCCCGAATGTTTTCCAGAATGTTCTCGATATTACCAGCTCGTGTGCTTGCCGATGCGTGCTCCATAAACTGGACCAGAATATCCTTCATATCTTTTGGATTTTTATTGTACACTTTCACTTTCCGGTCTTTCATTGTCGTCTTTTTTAAATATTTTTACAAGCAACATCAAATAAAAATTTATCGTCTCCTAGGAAAACGGATCCACACCAGGAAGAAAATTATGTAACCTTACCTTGAGGGCGGGTTTGGAAATTTGAAAATCAAGGGGAGATCTTTGGGATATTACCTTTTCCCCCTATCTTAAAATATCAACAATAGTAGAACCTTGATCCTTTCCTATCAACTGTCAATGAATCCCAGAAACACCTTGCCATTAGCTTTTAGCTCCTCATCGGAGACATAACAAAGGGAATAGTCTTGGGAGTTCAAACCGTCTCCCAATGAGATCATAGGCAAGAATAAACGAAAGCAAGCGAGAGGATGGCCTCGCCCAATAATGATGTACAAACACCGCTGGAGATTCACGAGGTATAAATTTTTAAATGCGGTATGCAAGTATACATACAAGTACATGCGCCAGTGGCGGCTTGCTGGGTATGAATCTAAATCAGTTTCTGTTTTCGTTACATTTTGGGCGGAAGTATTCCTGCCACTAAATTTTAGGCAATGAAGTGTTTGCTCCATGGCTCTATCCCCCGTGGACAAGTCCTGGCTACGCCCTTGCTCCTCATAATTACCTGAGTTTGTTTTAGTTATGTATAGTTATAGTTTGTTTCACATATTCATCGAGGATGGGAGATCGATCCCATTATCCCTGTCTGAATCTGCCAATTTCTCTTCTGTTTGTTGCTATTTTTATTGACTTTCTCTGTTGACTTAGAGATTTAAATGATTTTTTGAGATTCGTAGGTATACTTCTTTTGAAATTATACGCTGCTGCTGGGAGAGTGGCCAAAATTTAATCTCTCTTGTAGTAAATGTAGTAATTACGGCACTAGTATTAAATGTATGCCAAGTAGATTCCACTGGTTTATCCGTAACTTTGTGGTAGATGAGTGAAGAAAAGAACGATCTTCTAACAATTAGATTATTTATTAGCCCAACGATCATGGTTTCGTCTAAAATTGATTTGGGTTATAGTTCGTCATCTTCTTTTTCCTTTACTTTCGAATATTATTCATAAATGATTTTGTCATTCGTTAATTCTGAAACATGCCACAAAATGCGTCCATTAGCTTTTATTTTAATCTCATCCATGGATATTCATAAATCTACTGATAAGTACATTTTTAATATTTACATAGTTTAAAGGTCGTTCTCACTCTTTGGTTCTTCTAGGCAAACAGTTTACAGCAAGTAGCAGTGTAGTAGAAAAACCTACGAAGGTGATCGAACATGTTTGTTTCAGGAGGCCGCTCAAATTTCGAATCCTTCGAAGCCAGAAAACAATAATGAAGATATCCTAATAAATGCCGATTTTTAGATACGTAAAACCGCAAATTGGTCTAATTGAACTTAAAACGATTTGGCGTCTGAGTTATAAATTAAACTTGAAAAGCTTTTGGTTTGCAAGAACATTGCGCAAACATTCTAAAATGAGTAAAACAAAACAGCTTCCACTAAGCATTGCATACCTGAAAGTATGTGCTTTTTTTGGTAGTGTTCCATTGTATTTCAGAAATTTCTGACAAAAGCGTATCCCGTTCCGGCTGACGAATGTAATTCTATACCGAACTCCCTTCGTTAGGCGAGGTATTACTCGGAACTGTTCTCATCCGCCAGCACCGATCTTTTCTGGTTAGGATTAACAGACAGCCTGTCTCACATCCGCAGTCCCTCTCCCAACTCTCTTTCTCGGAATCCAACCCTTTCAGACTCGTTACGTCTCATCACCACGTCACTTCCCTCCTCTCCCGCTTTCCAATTTCCCTTTCAGGATGTGGTCACGAGTTACCGGAGGGAATCTACTAGACAAAGAGCTGAGGGAGCTATATTATAAAAAAGAGGGTTTCGAAAGAATAAGAATAAGTTAGGGCCTTTCCCGGATAATGGCGTCCTTTTACGCCCTGAAGTTGCATTGTGACGAAGTTCTCCACCCACCGCTTCTCTATCCCATGTCTATCTCATTTTCTTCCTTTCGTTTCCCCTTCTCTGCAGAGGTCTCGCCGCAACGGCTTAATTATTTCGCGTTTATTTGCTTTCTTGAAGGAAATTTCCTCGTCGGCAGGATTTGCCTCTTCTCTAGTGCACAACCTTGCCGTAATGTTGCAATTGCAAGGAGTGTAATTAGATATGGCACGGGAGAGAGGTATACGTTTACACATTCACCCTGTAATCTGCTATTGGTGTGCAGCAAGGGGTGTACTGACTCTAATATTCCTACCTATGTCAGTTAGTCTCCTAAGTCTGTGAGCTCATCAGGTAGACGACTAGAGTTAACAAGCAATTTCAATAAGCAATAAGAAGTTAACAAGTAATTACGTACTTTCTTAAGCTTTTTGGTTTTTGTTCGGAGCTCGCTAACGCTGTTTACTGGAACATCAATACAGATAAGTCCAATTTCATGCGTCAATTTCTTACTGCGTAACAATTGTAATGGAGTCTGATAGCAAAAATGTTAATGTTACACATCTCAGTAGAATCTTTACACTAATTATGTTCTCTAATTCAGGGATGCCCAAGGTGCCAACTTCAGCTGGTCGCATTAAATATTATTAAAACATAGTGGACTACACATAATTTCATTCGATGTGTTTTCAGAATAGAATAAACTCTCATGCGTATCATATCGGAATTGTTATCGGAACGTAGCCGAACCTGTAAACCTCCGCTAACAAACAGTCGCTCTAATGTAAACTACAGTTGGTCACAAACAATATATTCCTGAAAAAATTTTTACATGATTAAAGAGGTAATTTCATTAAAGAACTTATTTCAACTTCATTTTATAAATGAATGTTTACGAATGTATATTCTCTTTTCATTAAAAAAGTAATATTTCAAAAATACGCACCATGGTTTAGAAAGAAAAACGGTGCTTACCTAGTTCCAATACCTTTCCTTAATCCTAATGACCAACAATCCCAATGCGAGAGGTAAACTTTTCCAGTAATAAAATATTTGAAGATAGAACAGAAAAATATTTAAATATGAGTGAAATCACGTTTCATACGGATCTGATTCCCGATGCATGATTACAATCACCTAATGCATTATACGTTAAATTTTAGCCATTGAATATTGCTATCCCATGGAATAGGAGGAGGAAATCGCTGCAAGTTTACAAATTACAGAGAAAAAATTCCTAGCGGTAGAACCTCCTGGTGGTAAAACACAACAGAAGATTAAGCCCCCAAGGAAGGAGGTCGGTATAAAAAATTGAAGGAGGAAATTATCGGAGGGAAGAATGAATTAGGTATGGGGGCGGAGATTAGATGGAGAATGAATGTGGGAACGAGAAGCGGTCAGGTGGTATAAACTGCTTCCAGTGTTACTCAAAGAGCCGACACCCTAATTCCCTCCCACAAATTGATTGGACACAAAAGGGGTTTTTTATCGCGTGGAATGGGTGGGAACTGGACCGCACCCTTGAATAAGGACCCATCTCCCCTTTCTCTTCCTAAGCACTTCCTCTCCAAAGATTCTTCTCCGTGTGGTTTTTTGTGTGGAGAAAAACACGAGGTGGGTTGGTCGTTCGCTCCCACAATCAGTTGTATTGAGATATGGAAGACGTTCTCGTACGAACATTAGGGGCTGTTTATAAAAACAATACTTCATAATCGGTGAGCGGAATACTGTGAGCGAGCTATTGGTGTGCCGCATAGTTTTACAGAGTATGATTTGCTTCCATCCTAAAAAAAATTACCTCAAGAGAAATTACTAAGTAGTGATTTGCACGATTAAATACGCGACATCGTGATTCCCGCTCTCAGAGAACGTGATTTTAGGAGTCAGGTATAAAACTGATTTCGCGAGATTATTGAGAGAACGGAATCTTCCTTGGATTTTTCCTGTGTACGCACCATCTTGTGCAAAATCCCCCTTACCCGTTTTCCTGTGTCCATAAAGAATCTACAAGGAAACTACGTAAATGGTACGATGATTGGCAATCAGAGCTAAATGTAGACAAATGTTCAGTAGTTCGAACTTTTTCGAAAGGAAATCTATTATTAAAGATTATTCGTACAGTCACCGTTGGATAAACTTATTAATATTAGAATCGTTGAAACATCTAGGAATAACTCTCACGGATAACTTAACATGGATTACCCACATCCTTGATATATCGTACATGGAAAAGCACTTATGAAACTTAGCTTGTTTAAGATAATAGTCGATCGGAGCGAAGAAAAAGTTCGCGAGCGATGTTATTATGCGTTAATTAGACCTCATCTTGAGTACTCTTGTAGTGTATGGGACCGATAAGTGTTTAAGGAAATTGTATTGAAGAATTAGAACAAGTACAGTGAAAGGTGATATGTTTTGTGAAGCATTGCTACGATAAATCAGTGAACGTTACTCAGATGCTTAAGGACGCAGGACGGGAATCTTAGAAGATAGAAGTTAGTTAGAAGAAGTTAGAAGATTCGAAAGAAGAATTAATTTACTGGATAAATTTAGAGAAAGCACGTTCAGAGATGATGTGAAAGACGTGATGACGAGAAAGATCAGAGAAATAGATGCCGGATCAAATCGATTCAAGAACCTTTTTTTCCGCGAACGATACGTGAAAGTAATCGATTAGGGAAATAGAGTTACTGACTTTATATTCACTTATATATTTGTACCCTTTAACTTCGATATTTGTAACCAGCAAACTGTATGTACATTGGAGTCGTGCATGATCGCCATGCGATCGACCTGTTTCATTTGTTATTTACCGTCGCGAGCCTTACAGAAAAATGCTTTCTCTTCGTCCCATACGTTCATTGTCGGTTTGGCCGAAAAACTGGGAGGTTTAACGATACCAATTATGGTACCCCTCCGTAAACGTGCTGCCTTTTCTTGTACTCTGGAATAGTAACCTAGCTTTTAAACTCCTTCGTTCAAAAGATATACAGCCTGCGCCAGAGCGCTTTTTGGTGAATATTGCAGCTTAATTATATTTATTTTTAACTTTAGATATGCTTTTGTCTTTGAAAGCAGTATTTTTGTTTGATTATTCGAATGAAGACTGATCTAGCAACGTTAGTTTAACCCCACAAAATTTGAGACTAAAAATGAGAGTACGGGAAAGGAAAATTCATCGACATCTACCCTACATATCCTGCAAGCCACCTTTTGGGGTTGGAAGGGGTATAAATACCAAGAGTCCGTGCTATTTCTTTAGTAGCATAAGGATCTCATAATACCGAGTCTTCCGCAAACGTACATTCTCTGAATTTATGAAGCAATCGCAGCCCACCTCCTATAAATATTGGTTTTTAATTCTGTAGAAAA
Source organism: Ladona fulva (assembly GCA_000376725.2). Lineage (NCBI taxonomy): Eukaryota > Metazoa > Arthropoda > Insecta > Odonata > Libellulidae > Ladona > Ladona fulva. The sequence continues at coordinate 204,796 of KZ308653.1, forward strand.
CACAAAAAATAAGGTTCAAAACGTTCCATTCTCTATTATGGCAAAATTTGCATTTCTGAGGGTAAAACATTTGTAGTAGAAAGCAATCAGAGCTTTTTCTGTGCGTTTTTTTTTATTAATATCATAATTATTACCGGGACAAAAATGGGAATTAGAGATATACTATCCTCGCGAAAGATAAATTTCTCTCTATCTAGTGCCAGAAAACGAATGAAAATCATACTATTTATCAGGGATGTGATATTACGAACGATCAACATAATACAAGTTTAGATAAATAGATCGCTTAGAATATTAAATCGGGCTATCGTAATTCTCCTTTCCCATCATCTCAGAATCTTCCACTCCGGAATAATATTCAATCCACTTCGGGCAGTTCCTCTCATTTCTTTCAACAGTCACTCGACTCCCTTTTTCATTAGCGACCCCCCACCATGGCCCGTAATTATATTTTTCCGGCTCCTCAAAACGAGTTCCGAAGAAAAAAAATCATCCGGGAGCGGTTCCGGTTAATGAAAATTTCGTTTCAATCCCATATCAATCAGCTACCGGAATCAATTTGCTCTCCTCTTTTCGATTGAGATAACTACCTTTCACCTCTCGCTCCCCTCCCCCGATCGCAAGGGCTCCAATCACAGCCGGCCATTCTCCTTCCCACTTAGACGCCTGCGCCGGCTAGGACAATTAGCGTCAGAGCGGTAACGAAGAGAAATTGGAATGAGGGAGTGGGAGGAGTGAGCCGTGGTTGGGTTAGCGTGAAACAAGCGACTTCCTCCGTCCTTCCACGCCTTATCCGGTGCCTCCCACTTCTTCCCCTCATTCCGCCCCCTTAATCCCATTCTCTTTCAAGGGAATCTCCTTGGGAGTAATTTGATGGTGGTTCGCCGCGGGTGGGATTAGCTCTGATTAGCAATGAAGGGTGTCTTAGAGGTTAGAGACGCTTCAGTGCCTTCCCCTTTTCTCACGGGCTTTTGCGCACGGGGCTTTGTTAAGGAGAGTTATGCTTCTTTGTCTCCCGGCAGCTTCCCGGTGCCATTAAACCCGAATCTTTTTCTTCATTCTTTTATCCATCGGGGGTGACGCTCTCGATAGTGTTTTCTTTTCGGAAACTCTCCACCCTCTTGACAGCGTTCCCTCGATCTTAAGTTTAAAGCGAGGATTATTCGTTTAAGGGATTTGAGAAGCCAGGGTGTCCATGATCCAATCAGTATTCCCTACCGATTTCTTTCTCGGAATCCCAAGATCGGATTTACGCGAATGAAGATGATGAATAAGGTCGAGATACTAGCTGAAAGTTTTCTATAGAGCATTCCACACTTTGTAAACAGCGAGCATTAATATGAAGTTTCATTTCCCGTGTATTTTCTCGTAAGGAGCAAGGCTCCAAATTTCCAAATCGAGCAAAATATTAACTTTTTCATAGAAAATCATCTCTGATGGAGAAATAAACCATAGCATAGTTTAAAATAAATAATACAGGAAATTGTGAAATTTATTTATCTGTATCCTTTGAAAGAAAGTCTGTAAAAATTATTTTCTTGCAGTTCCGCGTTAAAAGACTATTTTTCGCTTTTATCCTTATCGCTTTCTTGTGATGGAAACCTTCTTACGAAAGTGTGTTAAGGCCAGTATTAATATACAGTTGCACAACATTAAATTGCCTAGAGAAGCATTTATGTGATCTTGCCTTACCCCGTGGGAAGATATTCTAACGAAAACGGAGAAAATAAGTATGAGAAAAAATAATATTTCCCAAGAAACGGGAAAATACGTCACCTGACCTTGTTTCAGTTTTAAGAGATTGGTCTGATAGTAGAATACTCCTGGAGTTGACTGCGAGAGACAGATGACTCTCAATAACTTGAGGTTAACCTTGGAATGGTAAGGTGATTAATGAATACCAATGACGTGTATCTGTATAGAAATACATAGGCTTCTGTTTTGAGCTTTTGCCAGATTAATATCCATATATTTCAATTTGAAATGAAACAACAAGCGAAATAATTTACTTGAAAATAGGCTACACATGAGGCAATAACTTTTATAGAAAGTTAAAATAGCATTTTAATTGAGGATTGATTTATTAGAACAATCAATACATGCATTAAAGTGGTAAAATATAACTTTAGCTTATGAAATATTTATTTTAGTTTGCTTCAACTATGTTGATATTATTCAAAAACTGTGTAATAATTTGCCAAAGAGATATTTTTCAAAAATAATTCCTCTTTTCAATATTTCATCAAGCGGAATTCTCCAATTAACTAATTAAATTACAATTAACTGTTTTAAAACATCCTGGAACAGGCTAAATACTATCGAAACCTTTTTTTTAAATATCCATAGGCCAACGCCATCTGTCAGTTAATGGAGAACGTATATGGGAGCTCCCTTGCCATCTCCTGGTGCACATTTGATCGTGAGTCATACTCACGTACGCGTTGCATTTTATATATTAGTTAGCTGATAAAGAGTTTCGAAAATCGTTTCCGCGTGAAAGTAACCCATGCCATGCGCTGTGATTTTCAGACTCTAATTAACACTTAATTTCCAGGGTGGGAAAATTTCTCATTGCGGCCATAACGCAACAATTTTTAAGCCCTCCTCTTCCTTTATCCTCTCCCTTTTTTCTTCGAGCCATTCCTCTCCTCCCCCACCGCGTATCACCGTCTTTGCCATCAGTTATCGTTCATAAAACGCCCGCGAAACGCACCCTTTTATGTATCAGAAAAATCTTTTCTTCTTTTAATGACCCCTTATATTTTTCTCTCCCCTTCCAAAATGCGCGCTAATTCTTTCCATGACCGCACACACCTTCGCCCTGACGCCCTTTCTCTCCAGCGAAATAAAAGGCCAACCCCTCTTCCTCTCTCCGTGGAATCTCCACCGGTTTCCTCCCCCTGCTCCCATAAAAAAGATCTCCCAAGCCTCCGAGAAGGAGGGAATAATTCTTGAGGATTGCGCCCGCACAAAAAGAAATTCTCGCAACTTTCGGGGCAAAAAAAAATTCCTCCCACCACTCATCCTATGGCTCCCCGTCTCCTTTTGTTAGCCTTCGCTTTTCATTACTCCCCCTCCGTGCCCTTAAGAAAATAATGGAGGGAAAATATTATCCTTCCTCCTCCCTTAATTCTCCTCCCCCGGTCCATTCTTTTCCTGCATCTTCGGTGGTTTTTTCTTACATCGTCTGGAGAAGAAAGGAGACGGAGGTATGAATAACGCACTTATTCTTTCATTCCAGACGTTAATGACGCAGCGTAATTCCCGGAGATTCTCTCTCGGCTCGTTATCATTTTCGGTCGCATTTCGGCATTCATTTGCGACCCTCGCTCCTCCCAAGAGTGGTTTCCAAGTATCCGTCGCTTAGTGGTTTAAGAATTCTCCATCTTCTTTGTTGCAGGACTCTTTTATTACGCTCTTTCATTGTTCGGTTTAGTTGGGTGCCGGTGGGTTTTCTTCAAATTTGTTTTTCGAGTAATATGTTTGGTTTTGAGAATGCTCCTGACTGCCTGCTTCATGCCTGCAAAGGATTTAAAATGCTCTGAGACGCAGATTAAGAATCACAAGGATTTGTTTAATGAAAACACAATTTTAATCAACAAAGAGGTATATAACTTTTATACAGAAATGTAACCATAATGAAATAGATATACGATATTTATGTCTTTTTGTAAAGTCAACATCATAGTTTATCTCAGTGTTATTCCACAGGAATATATAGGTGATTAAGTATAATCTTAATATTAAACACCATTATAATATCGGTTTTAAAGTGAAGATTAGTTAACCTTCATGCTTTGCATAAATTATAATATCATAGTGGACTATCATAGGACTCAATAGTGTATGCAATTTTTCGTGATTATGCTCATGTCATGATAGAACTGTTGTCCCTTAACGAGCGTGAAAGGGATGTTAGGGTATGATTATCATCATAATTGGCAATCCCAGGAACTCATTAACTTCATTTACAGGCTTGTAAGTCCTCAAGGACTTCGCTGTCAGAACTCATCATAACATCACCGTCATTAAAGTGCTTGATGACGACCCCTTTGCTTCCGTTTAAATCGATTATCCTCAAGGATACTGAACAACCCCTTCTCTAACTAATTGAGTCAAAACTTGGCTTATGATTCCTTGCAGGAGGAGCTCAAACGCCTAATCGTGAACATCTTCCTTCAATTAAACGTTATTTAAAGTCGTCGCTTCGGAGCGCATCTGCGATTTCTTTCCAACTTCTCCTCGGTTGTTTACGTTCTCGGTCCAAAGGAAATATCGGAGAGAGTTCCCTTCGGAAAACACGCGCTCTCTCGGATTTTCATTAGCTCATCATTTCACTTCCCTCTCATCCCTTCCTTTTGTCTCAACAACCCTCATCGAAGAATACATCCCCAGCACATCAATCTATCCGCCCCCAACTTTCCTTTACTTGCGCTCCAACGGATAAATGCCGCCAAGTGAAGCGTAGAGAATGTTATTAAAGCACTACTCTCCCCTGTGCCCTCCTCCCCGCTGACTTCTATTTTTATCTTTTTATCCTCTAGTTCTCTCCACGGGTTCTTCTCCTTGCTCGGAAACCCGGTGTTATTTTTTCACGTTTACACCGACTTTTTCCTTACTTCTGTATTCACTGGTACGAACCTCTCAAAATTGTACGTATAAGTAGACACGGTAATAATAATCTCTTCGCCAACATTGAACGGTTGCACTTACTATAGACCGCTTGACCCACTGACTCACATCTAGATCTACACAAATACCCTGTAAGCCGCCTTTTGGCGTGTGGCAGGGGGTGTAAACACCAAGCGTTCGAGATACCTCTTTAGCTCATTGTTGTCGCGTATTGTTCGCGATAAGAATGAATCCCTAAAACGGCTTGTCCTCGCATCTATCTCCTTTATTTTACGCACATTGTCGTTTCGGCTGAAGTAGCAGCGGAATCGCATAATACCGATCACGTCTTCAGCAATGGTACTCTCTGGTAATATCTGAAGTAATTACAGCCTGGCTTCTAATCTCCTTTCTTTCAAGGATTTCTAACCTGCGTCTGAGAGCATTTTCGTAGCTCTTGCATTTTTAAACGAATCGGATCGCTTTGCATTTCAATTGCTCGAGTTGTCGGGTGCACATTTCACCCGCTGGACTCCAAATACTTGCCGCATATTCCAGATGGGGCCTGACTCGGATGAAATAACATCGCTCTCTAACCTCTTCGTCGCATTTACCTACAATGCTCTTTAAAAACCGAGCTTTTTATTAACTTAACCGCAAATTTTTCGGATATGAGTGCTCCAGTTTGAGTATTTGTAAGAGGAATTCAAAGAATCTAACTGATTAGTATTAGTGAGGTAATACTGAAAGCCTGAAAAGGCCAAATGCTCCTTAATTTTTCTTGAAGCTTTCTTTTCTCTCCTTAAAACACTCCTCTCTCTCCCAGAGCAGCCTCCCACAAGTGGGAGATCCGGGTTCAAGCCTCGGTCCCACCAGCATTTCTCGCATTCGCTTATTCATGAGTTTTCAGGAGTACGCCTTATGTGTGGATAATTTCAATCGCCTCATCCCTATCCTATTTATTTTCTCACTCTTTACAACTTTATCGTCCCAACATTTTTCGACTACATCAGTGCTTCCTAAAACGTACACAAACCAGTAAATTTTCTTCTCTTAATATTTCAATACCTTTTCAGTAGGTACTTAAAGTTCAACATAGAGCAGCTAAGTTTGTTGAAGGACATTTTAGATTCGACTGCGGTGTTTTGGCTATGATAACTTTCCTCGGGTGTATTTAGTTTAAAGACAGAAGACTAGATTACCTACGGAAGCTATTCAAAAATTGTACCAGCAGAATTATATCGTCGATGAGGTAGTTGACTTTCGTTACTCCAGTTAGCGAAGTTTACGAGGAATGCGAGAAAACGAAAAGCGTTACTAGGAAACAAGCGCCAAGGTGGAAAGCTAGTGGCTAGCTTTTTCCCGCGGAGCATTTCAGAAGCTAATAGTAGTCAGAGTTAGGTGGAGATAATGGTCCTTATAACACTCCTTTCACACACCAGTGGTGGCTTGCAGGGTCAGTATGTAAATGATGTTCCAACCATTTGATTTGGAATTCCAACCTGAATACAAAAATACTTAGTATCACCCAAGATTATTTAATTGAAATACTTTGCTTTATTATTAACTAGCTGAAGTGCTCGTTGATTCTCAACGTGGAGAATAGAAGTCGGTTTAAATATAGTATACCTATTTAGATATAAGAGAAAATAACATCTCCTATATTAATTAAGTCCAATGGGACAGGTTTACGAAAACAAAAATTTTCTTTAGCTTAATTATGTTAATTATTAGTTTAGCCTGTCACGGTGGCGGGGTGGTTAGCGACCCCAACGTCCTGGGTTCGAATCCCGGCTAGTTTTTCCTTTAAGAGAATGGTCTGTAAGAGAATGGTAAGTTATTATTACTACTCCATTCCAGAATAAGATCTGGAGTTCTCAACAGTGGAGGGCTCAACTTAAGCTATTTGAATTAAATTAGAAAAATAAATTTGAAAACAATTCTACGTCACTACTAGTAGGGAAGAGCATGATTAAGAAGAATGGAATATTAACGAGGATTAGAAGTAGTTGTATAAAATTAGCAATCGAAGATGATCTAAAAATTAGAGATATATACTATGACGAACAAAGTTCTCCCAGGCGCATATTAAAAATCCGAAGTAAAATTTGTTCGAAATAATTTTATCCCATGATTTTGAATTTGGCTTTCTCTCAGTTTTCTTTAATAAGAAAATCCAATCACGTAAAAGCTCCCGATCTGACTCAGGTGTCCGTCGAGATAATTGGCACTTATCACCTTCACTACCAACTCCTACTTTTGCCCGTGAAATTCGCCCGTTAACTATCGAATCGCCCACATACTCATTAATCAAAGGAAGCTTTTCCTCTAATCGCCACCCGACGTGACTCACCCACCCATTGGTCGATCGCAATAATCGCTGACCAATCAGAGGAGAGGAGGGAGTTGCAGCCACGTCATCCACTTTATCTCGATTTCCCATCAGCAGAGCGGAAGATTTTTCGAGGAAGGCGCCCCCTTTCATACGAAACAAAGATAAAAAAACTCGTCATCAGTTTTTGGCGATCGATGTTAAAAGCCCAGGCGGGCGCAATTAGGAACCCATAGACAGTGTTTTGAGGGCGAAGGGAGTTGTTGTCGGGCATTGTTGGGTAGGCTATTAATTCGATAGCTATCGTGTTGTTCGCAATTGGCTCATTTGCAATCATACCTCCATTCTTGGTGGCGCTGAGGGCGTAACAATGAACCTTAATGAACCGCCAATTACGAGCAAAAGTGTCAAGTCTTTTTTCAACTCGGCGCTTTTGTAACAAACACCGGACCGATCGAGTAGTTTTGAGGTTTTTTTAGAAAATGTTATGCGTGGATACTAATAAGGAGTTAGTTGGGAGCCTCCGTATCAAGCTAATATCAGTATATTCATGTAAGTGTATCTTTATATTGAAAGGTGGTCATTTTCAAGTTTAAGAAACCAAACGAATCTTCGAAAACTATTCGAGTGCTAATCGATCGAAGTAGTAAAATAAATATCCTTTGCCAATACTATGGGGTAAAGCCTCTACATTTTCTTATCTATCTGTTTCATTACAAAGTATATTTTGGGGGAAATTATTACTTAACAATATTTAAATCACTCTAAAAAGTATCATTCTATTATTGAATGCATATTCGTCCAAAATCTTCAAGTAATTTAAGATATCAATCATGTTTTGATTTTCTCGGTCATGTCTTCTTCCCAACTTCATTCCAGGCTTATATTTTACTGCACAACGTAGTTGAAAGTAAAACTATAAAATCTCCTTGTGACACGCACAATGTTACAAATCGTTAACTATAACCTTTCGTCACCCCTGTTTCCAGGTCATTATTGCACTTACAGCTGTTTCGTGTATTAATATCACCGATGTATTAGTGCTGACATCCCAACTATCATTTAGGTATCACCACTAGAATATCGGTGTGCGTTACCAACTTCAAAGCTTCAAACAAAAAGTAATGTAAATTTAGAATTTTTCGGTAGGCGATTAGCAACTACGAGACGCTATGCAAAGTTTTAATCACTGATATATTTAAAAAACCAACAGTTTTCTGGAACATGAGAAGTATAAGCAAGTGTAAGTGATTGCTGCAACGTACGAGGCGTTAGATAATTGTTGTCTCAGTAGTAGTAATATGAGCGGTATTTAAAGTACCTCGACTGCTGAGGTCCCTTCGTACATGCGGACCCCCTTCGGGAATCGAACTCAAGACCCCTTTTTTTAAGGCGAACGCTCTACCCACTTGGGATATCCGAGAGCCGCTAATGACAATGGCCGAAATCAAAATAACAACCAAAACTCGATGTCGATCAAATTAAATCAATATTCAATAAAGATGTAAATTTGAGGATTGTGGTTGCGAACGAGCAACAAATTAGATTAACGGTGAATATATAAACTGCTTCAGTAAGGCTCAAATTTTCAGGATTTTTTAGGACCAAAAATTACCACAGAGTGGAATTAGTTATGCGTAATAATAATAATAGAGATTACTCACCTATCCTTAATTTGAGAAATATCAGCAGTTAATATTCCGAGTTTTCAACAGAATGGGCGTTACAAAAAATCATTCCGAAAATTTACTCCGCTGAGAAGTAAATCGAAAATTGAAAAGAGATCAGCTAAGAAATCGGCACTTAACATGTCAGGGGGGAATAAGGGAACGAACAGTACTTTTTCTTTCGTAGAAGAATTCAATCCCTTAAAACATTAGGGCCTAAAATCGTGACTCGTATAGAGGGCTCGTTGGACACTACATTTTTCCAAGGGAGAATACCTGTCTCTTTCTTATGACCGAAAACTCCCCCTCTGAAAGCTCATCCTCTTGTTAAGCGAAGGAGAAAACCATTCCTGCCTCCCTTAAAGAGTAACCCACCCAAGATTATCATTCAGCACCCATAAGTACACGGAGGACCTCCTCACGACTGCAGACGGTGGCGGGGGTGATGAATAAACGTACCCTTGGAGACGACCTCAGGAAACTGTTCGGGTCAACCCCATTCCACCGCTCCTCGACCCTTCTCATTGTGGTATTTATAATTTAAACCTCGCCTCGCTCTTCTGCTTTCTTTGTCTACAGCGGCCATACTCGCCGCGCTAGACTGAATTTCCATACGAGAGTGCTTCGGCCGGTAGTATCGCCATAGACATCTCCTTGTTAAGGTGCCCGGCGCGAATATTTAACTTCTCCCTCAGTGGGTATTTTCGTTCCTCTCGGTCAGGTGGAAATGTAATTTCGCCGATTACTTATTCATGATGAAATGATGGTATTTTTGTAATGGAAGATATCCTCCTGCAAATAAGGATAAAAAATGAGTACTCGGAGTGTAAGTAGAATTAGGCGTACACCTCTGAATACTCAAAAGAAGAGATTACCCGAAAAATATTGTATTTTTGTATAACACATACACATATTCACTCTCATTTGTATAAAACATAATGAAGAATGACCTTGGGGTCGATGCAAGTACGGTTCACATTTCGCCCATTTAAAATACATAGGGCGGATGTTAAATATTTTTTGCGGTACTTTACGAAAAGCTAGATAGTTATAACTCGGAATATGAATAGAATGTGTAATAATATCTTGTCTGCAAGGTTGACCGAATCCAAACTAATGCATGGTTCGATCCCAGGCCAGGTTAGAAAATCTTCTGTATGAAAATATTTGATTGAATGGTGACTTGAATGGACATCTACCGAAGTGACACTGGATTCGATGCCAGATGTTCAAATCTCCCCCGTCTAAACTACACAGGGCGAATATTAAATATTTTGGGGGGCACTTCCTGAAAAGCTAGGTAGATATAACTGGGCATGTAAATAGTATTTAGAGATATATTTTACATTTTAGGTAGACCCTGTTCCCTAATAGGGTTAGATGTAAGAAGAGACTTACTAGTCTCAATCTCGCCCTGAAATAAAGACGATTTATTATTATTATTATAATCAATACTTGGTTCGACGCTAGGGCGCGTTAAGTTTTAATCTATTAAGAAACTAGGCGCATCCTGAAATGATTGTGACTTGAAATCATGGCTAATTTTAGAAGACTATACTCCATAACGTAATAAGCAATAATATCCATATAAATGATCCTTGATTCGACGCGAGAACGATTCAATTTCTCATTAAGGTTCTTATGGAGAAATTGAAACCGTGCTTAAACTGGGACTGCGAAAGCCGGAAATATTGCAGTACGCATGCAAATTTTACTCGTAAAATGATATAGTTTTTCACAACAAAAGGTCCGTGTAATATACGAACATTAAATATACTTGTTGTAAACAGTACTAGTAATAGTGGTGGTAGTGTTTCTAAAAATGCCTCCTCAGTTGAGGTAATTTCGTACGTACAGGCCCCCACCGGGTATTGAATCAAGGACTGTTTTCACCAAAGACGACCGCGATACTTACTTGGGATCCACTTCCACAGGATTCCACAAGTGTTTGGTTAAATACTACATACCAACCTTATTCACTCTAGGAGGGAATTCGAATTCTTCGAGGGAACTCGTATTCCAGTAATGAGAAAAATGCATTTTTCGTGTTTTCGAAACCATTGCATATGAAGCAGTATGACTAATCAACGATAGATTTTCGTAAATAAAGAATTTATATTAATTGACAATATAAATTCTTTATTCACTTATGAAGCTGTACGTCGTTCTTTACTTATGATTAATATGACAATACTGTAGATTTATGTTATACTTTATGGAAGTCAAAGTTTCCCCATAAATAACTACAATCCATGTCACGGTTGCTCAAAATATGGCCCGCTGTAGGTTATTTAAACCAGCCAAACAATCTTCTCGTAGATTGGTAAATAGATTTCAACATTTTAAACTCGTAACGGTAGATAACAAGGTGTAATTAACACAGAAGAAACATAGCGAATAAACTACGCGGCAGCCGATCAAAATTAATCTTATTTGGGCTAAAACTATTTTTTACCTCGGTTGCGTATTTAAAAGATAAGTTTACTATTCGCTGTCGAGCATGTACTTATTCAATTAAATAACTTGCATGAAAATGGTTACATACCAATACAAAAAAACTACTGAGAAAACATGTCCAAAAGAGGCTTGCACAGTTTGAGGGACATTGCTTGCCCACGAGATTGACGATACGCCCAATTCGTTCCAAAAACTTGGCCAAAAATGTTCGTTAAGAGTATTGTGGGAAGTCATGGTGAAAGAAAATTGGTCGTTCCAGAAATCTATGGGCCGTTTGAAATCTTCAACAGCGGAAACGAGATATCCCAAATCGTAGGAATTACATAAATATCGACGTATGCATCTCGAAACAAAGAACACTAGGTAACTTCCTCTGCAGATATTTATTGACCAGTTCCATCAACGGGTTGACATCTTTAGGCAAATAAAAATTTGCTAAAATAGTTACGAAGTGATTTTTTTTTCTTTAAAGACGTATGTGAAACTCCTCGGAGCCACATTTGATCGTATTCATTTTATTATTTATGGGTATCATCATGAAACAACATTATACATAAAACTTTCTTCGTAGGTTTAGTTAGTGTGTGACCAGTTCCTAATTTGTACGTGAATTTGCCAAAAATAACTCACCCAATTAATAATAAGCTGGAATTTGCTGCTTTCAATCCAATTAGTATGAGGTTGATCTTTAGTTCTTCTGTATATGGGTAGCTGAAGGTTATTACATTCTATTATTTTTGCGTATTTTTTCGATTTGTTATTATTAGAAGAATCAATGATTATCCATTACTGTTCTAGGAAATCAAAGTATGCTTCGAAGGTATTCCAAGGGATATAGCTCCTTTCATTATTACCTTTACACTCCGAATAAATCTTATCGGAAAATCGAGCGTAAGAACCGATTCCGTGCTAGACCGTCCAGCGCAATACCGGTTCTACTTTCATTGCTCATTTTTAATTCATCCATTTCCCGATAGGTGTAAGCACGTTAGTCACGCCGAAGTGCCTCCCAGCGGGCGACTCGTCCCTATCTTTCGCCCCCATCCGCCCCCAGGACCCGCTCCTCCCAAGGGACCGTCCTTTGTGTGCAAATTGAGCAGGCGTCTTTAAAAGAACCATCGGACGTATTTCAGCATTTCTTCCCTCCCTTCCACTCGTTCCCTCCCAGCCATCGAACTGCGATCTCCGGCTTGAAAGAATGTTCGCATACCACTCGGATGCCTGCTCTTTCTTCTCCATCGCCGTTTTCTTATTATTCCGTTTGTTTTTCGTGCGAGGCTCTTCAAAGGGTTCCTCGCAGTCGTCCCTCCAATTGTAATGGCCGGTTAAAATGGGAAACTCGCTGAGTGAGGCCAAAAGGGCTTTTGATAGAGGTATTGCGTATGAGCGAACGGTTGGTCGAGGTGGATCGAAATGTTTTCGTTTAGCAAACCGTGCTTTTTTGCTGTTTTGCGAGCTCAAATGATGGATGTTGCTGTTAAATAAAGTGACTGATGAGTGTATTTCTCTAAACGCTATCGCAACTTCATAGGTTCTTCCATTCTTATTTATTTACCAAAATCATGATTAACCAGACCCTTTGAATGAATTGGCGAAGAAATATAATTAATCAATTCGCAGGAGGAGTCGGAAGACGGAATCAGATAGCGCTTCATTCAATTAATAATTTATTAAGAAAATTTAAGAAAGAAGAAAGCTCCGCATGAAATATCGTCGTACGGAATCTCAATATGAGGATAATCATTGTCGATTCCTTTAAAATGATATTAAATGACGAGCATACGAATAACTCGAGACAAACAGAAACTTGAAAAGGTGTTTAAGTGATGACCAAACGGGCGGATGGATGCTTTACTCATTTAAGCAGGATTGGATAGCATCCGACTGAAAAGAGTTTCCAGGTTCGAGTTTCACTTAAAGATAATTTTCGAATGAGGCCAAGCTTTCATCATTCGGAAACTATTATTAATTACTTTAAAATTCTCTAGCTTTTTTAAAGATTTACGAGAAATCTTTTACTGGACCGAAATTAAACTGATGATATCATAAAACTGTTTTTTTCGAAAAGGTAGAGAGTATACAAATCTCAACATCAAAATTATAGCAAAAAAAAATAGATGTCGACGATGGTTTCTATAAAGAAAAACTGCTCTGTTTATTGCAGCATTAGGATCCACGTTCTCATTATGTGTAAGCATTGTACCCAAAGTGCTCACTTCATCATGTTGAATCATTTTGATATTTTAGTACTCTGACGAAAATGAAAAAAAATTGAAATACATCACTTCTGTGACCATGAGATTTCGTACTTCGCACATCGTTGTGATGCAGAATATTCCATGAAAACACACCGTTGTTTTACTGGGGTTTTCGGAATTAGAAAAAAATTGAGGCTGGAATTAACAGAGAATGCATGGAAGCGTAGGGAGTTATCTCATATTATTGGTTATTTAGGGTGAACATCTGTTCTAAATTTTACAGCTCAGTATAGGCTTGCTCAACTAAAAATGATTGTGCATCATTTTTCTCATTTTTTTCGTTATGTAATAAGATACAAAGTCAGTATGCTTTTAGCAAATATCTAGCCACCGAGCGTTGCTTTCAATAATTTAGGTAAAGCATAATTAGACTGAAGATATCAACTCGTTAACGAAACTAGCCTGCTGCCCTAAATCTGGTGTAGAGATTACCAAATATTCCTTTCTTTAAGATGCGTATAAAATTAGTCGAAGTCACGCTTGACCGCAATAATTCTATTCAAGCATTTTCCTTAAGGTCTATTATTTCCCCACCTCCGCGTTATTCTATAGAAAAACGAAGTTTTCCCCACTTTAATTTGTCTATTAAAAACTAGATACGTACGGTGATATAAAACAAATCTCTCCAAGTATATTTTACCATCGCGAATCGAAACTACCTGTGTGCTTGGCCTTCCTCAGCCAGCGCAACTAGCGAAAAACACGGTATCCCATATATTACAAAGAGAGGAACGCAAGTTTTTCAGATCGGATCCATGCCCACAAAAGAACGACCGCAGGTGCATTTTTTGCTCTTCAGAGAGGGAGCTGAACCTCTGTTGCTCCAGCGATAAGTAACAAATACAGAGCTAAAGCCGCCCTTTCTCGGAACTGGGTTCGAGACCCGGCTTCATAAACCACCTCGAGAGTGTTTCCCTACAACCAGGGGGGTGCGGATGGGGAGGGACATAACTACTGGTGGAAGCGCGGGGGATGCCCTGGGCCGTCTCCGGGGCGAGTGGTAGCATTTTACCCTATGGGTTCCTCCCGTTATATTTCTCCACCTTTCATCTTTAGACCGCCCTCCAATTCATCTGAAGCTGCCATTCAGAGCGTACTTAGACTGGCCTCTTACTTATCCCTTCCTCGAGATGCTCCCTTTCGCCACCACATCCATCTTCAGGAACCCCTTCTGGAAGCCCCACCTCCCGCCCTTGGTTCTCCTTCCCAAGGTGAACAATGATTTCTAAGCAGATCCGATTCTTCATAGTACAAGACGAGTAGCGGAGATATTAATTGCAAGCTAACGCTAGAACCCGGTTTCTTGATGCATAGGAACGGAATAGGAATATTTAAAACGTTTTCTGGTGGATGTTTAATTTTATTTCGAATATATTATTTTTTCGCGTTCAGCCTTTTAACAGGCTGTCTTTAGTACTACGGGTATTAATAATAATGAAGTTTGAGTGTTACTAAGAGAGAATCCTTTGAGATGAAAGAGTCAGCACTGCCACCTGGCTAAAAGGCCAAATTGCAGTGAAGATGAAAATAAATAAATAACTATGAGGAAAATAAAATTCTACCAAACCAAAGCCAAACATCTACCGCTCACCTGTGCTGTAATATATTTTGACGAACGAAAATTGAGGTTTCAAAATCGAATCATGTGATTGAATCGGAGCAAAATGTTATATTATTGTTGAATTTGTATCCTTCATTTAAGGTGTTGGGTTGGTTCTAATTGTTACCATAACTGACCATAGATTTGAAAAAGGAAATTGAGATTATGATTTCTTTACACGATCTCATGCAGGATATATGTATATAACCATGTACAATCTCTACCATACCTATACATTGTCATCTTACGGCGTGTGGCAGAAGGTGCATGAACAGTTCAGTCTCATTTTCTAGTCGATGTCGATAGCGTATCGCTCGTGGAATAAGTGACTTTTTTAAGCTATTTGTATTAATATACATTTAATTTTTACTTACTGTATCCGAACATTGAAGTGTACATAATCAATGTGCTAGAATAAATTATTCTGTAGGCAGAATTGCGTGCTGAATATAGTAAATGAAAATCACTGCTAGCCCCTTTTTCGTATGATGAGTTTAGATATAAAACAAAGATATTGGCTCCCGGGTAGCCAAGTGGGCAACCCGTTCGACTTTGATGAAAGCGGTCCCGGGTTCAATTCCCGGTGGGAACCTACGTGCGAAATGACGTAAGATGTCGAAGCACTTTTAACAATACTACTACTACTAACAAAGATATATCGGTGTCGATAGCTTCGTAAAATCTAACAAATTCGTCAGGCGTCGCAACTCGTCGTCTGTCTTCTTTTGACGCAGCATTTCTTTGTTGCGAGGTAATAATTTTCTCAAGTCTATGTTCTTTTACATTTTGTCATATGTTTTCAATTTAGCCATAACTTTAGCAATTTAGCAATAACGGGAGAAGAAAATTAATAACTGCGGAAATCCGAGTTCCCGTAAGACGGAGTACTACAGTCGGAGTACTAGTGAATTCGTTGATTGATTCCGTATCGGAATCAGCGAAAAATCCACTAAGTTTAAATATTTCAAAAAAGGGAATTTAGCGATTAGAACTTCTGCTCGGAAATAGGAAGACATGGGTTCGAGTCCCAGTCACGTAATAATTTTTCACTTTTGTTTTTGCCCAGAAAATACCTAAAATACGGGGCAATCTCTTTTGCAGTGTTTCTCGTTAGCTAAGGCATCATTGCATACTTTTTCGCGTGCACAGTAGCTTTGGAATTTTTCCACCTTCTCACGATATTTTAACACAACGCTTGGTATTATTTCATCTTCTTCTCACAAATAATATCGTCCCGCTCCTCACCTCTCATCCCTACCGTTTCCTCGGCCATGTAAGAATGCGTCCATTATGTATCCCACTGCGAGGGCGATACAGATCTCGCGGAGGCTGCGGTGGGGAATGAGAAGGGCGGAACGTAATGGAGCAGTCGGTATGAACAAAGGAGAGCGTTGGATAGGCATACTTACTCTCTAGAGGACAAGGGCGTTATTGTGCAGGAGGATGTTTATTAAATATACACTGAATGTAAATATGAGCTGAAGATGAACAAATGCTAGGAACAAAATTATTAGGTTGCAATGAGTTTTTTAAAACTTCTCGGTAATGGCTTATGTGCCGATATGGACCACAAGCTCACCGATGTCAATTACAAAGTCCATAAGGTTAATCCTGGGTTTAATTTTGTTGACAGTAATATTTTTTAAATCTCTGGTACTCTTCCTTTAGGATAAAATAAGACTAAAAATACTAGTAACATACTTAAACTTTAAAAAATAAAAAGATACACAAAATTATTAAAATACATAATAATGATAAATGAAATGAATAATGAATTTGAAATGATAATTGGAATTATGTTCAAAGAATAAATCAAATAAAGCTCAAAAATATACTTGAGGAAGATAATATATTAAATGACTCGTTACTCTGCTATATTTATGTTTATATAACTTTACTATTATAATTGCTCATTATTCAATTGCCTGTAAACAATAATGCAAGTACTTTCTATGTTTAGTTCCTGGTTCAGTTTCTCCCAAAAAATTGTCACATACGATGTGTAACACAGGGGATGATTAAGACTGTACTACCACTCCCGTGTTCTCAGTCCAAACATAAATGGGAGAAACAGCATTTAATTTCCGATCTCACTTTCTTCTCTGTTTCTGAAAGCTTAATTTGAATATTATCTTTTAAAAGCGCGTTGACAGCTCTGGTCATTTTGCTCCGAGAATCGAACGCAATACCCACTATGGCTCTCCTGATGCCCTTTTATTTTATTATTTTTTTGTTCAGCAGGGTCTCCGTAAATTGCACGTTAGTCTAGCTAATAAATTCTACATTTCTTTGATCGATTTAGAATAACAGCTTATAAATTAATTTATGATCAGGACAAAGCTTAGTCTTTACAACATAGGATCGGTAAATTTCCAGGTAGATGTGTTGTTATCATAGTTATCTGGTTTCCAACTGAAAGAATTTCACATGGAAATCCGATTTTTCGACTGTCTAATTAAGACAATTTGATGCTTGCGACGTTGGAGAAGTGTGAGTGTGAGATTTGGTTGCGTAGAGAAGCGATGGCTATATATTTTTTCATTTCGTTGAGGACATTTCATGGGTAACATTTTTATGAGTAGGTTGAGCCTTGTAAGAGTTTTGATTGACGTAGACGGAGGTTTTAAAAATTCCGAATTGATTACGATAAGGAAAAGGGTTAAAGTAAGTAAGTACGTAAAGGCGTGCACTTGGGATAACTCCCAAGGAAATGACATTAAAAAGGCTTACTGGCAGTTGAAACATTCCCAATTGCCGGTCGGCTGCTCAATCCATTACGATATCCGAGCATTTATACATAGCGTTTGGTAGACTTTGTAGGCAAAAGCAAGGGCGTAGCAAATGGGGTAGTTTCAGAGGTTCTAACCCCCCATGAGAACAGAGCCAATAATAAAAGAAAGCATGCGAGAGGATAGCCTCTCGCAATATGCCATACAAATATCGCTAGAGTTTCGCAGAGTATAAATGTTAAATCAGTTTCTATTTTCAGCAGATAATGGGCAGAAAAATTCCTGCCCCTGGATCGTAATCAGTGCAGGGTTTAAACCATGGTTATAACACCCTTCACCATGGACAAATCCTGGATATTCCCTGCAGGATGGCTTAATGGATAGATCGACCGACTGGCAAGAGAGAAGTCCGGGTTCGAGTCCCGGTTCTGTTGTAATTGTTTCTTACCCGTGTTGAACTTATACTAAGTTATTGTTATTTCGTCCTGTAATGGAGTCCCACAAAGTTACAGCTGCATCGATTGATTATAAAAACAATATAACTTGGCTGTCATGTATATGCTTAAATATTTATCTTTTAAATATTAAGGATTGATTAAAAGAATTGATCAATTAAGAAAATAGTGTTTCATGCTGAAAAAACCGAGAAAGGAGTTAATGCCCCACTTTTAACATGTTGTATTAATCAGCTGCCAAGTAGAATTATTGTGGTCGATTATCCACTCGGCGATAGTACAATTTCATTCCATTTTTTTTGAAGTTGGGCAGTCGTTGTAAACATATCTGCTAAGTTTAATCCCTAAATTAAAACAAGAGAAGAGCTGGCATTACGCATTCGAATAGTCCCATCCAGAGGAGTGTCATGTTTCAAAAATTAGACCGCTGTACGTGGAATAAAAGCAGCGGGGTCTCGTACTGAGTCATATCCACCGCAGTGATTCTCACATACGCAAGAAGTTTCGCTCTGGAAAGAGAAGAAACAAAAGCTCTTCTTAAGTCAACCCCTTTTGCTGCAAAACGTACGCTCATAAAGCGACTGGAGGCAGTAAAAAGCGTCATGCGGCTCACTCTGGAACGTGCCCCTTAACATGTACACGTATTCAGCTTTTACGACACATTCCCACGCTCCCTGTCGGGATACTTAGCCAAACTCTTGAATTCCCTCTTCGAGAGCTTTTATCTCGCCATCGCCGCTCGTTTCCCTTTTGCGCGGATAAAATGAGCGGAGCATATTTTCCTCTTCATTCATATCTGCGATGATTTCGAAGTGCGCGCACGCAGATTTTTCCCTGCTTTTCCCGCCGACGTGTCCGCGCGACTTTTCCGTCGGACTCATAAGCATGCCTCCTCTCTAACGAGATAGGCATCTCTCGCCTGCATTTTCATATTTCCTCGCTCCTACAGCTTTATAATCCTCCGACGCTTCGGCTGTTGTTTTTACGAGCTTCGAAAATGAAAATTTTCCCAGCGGTGGCTGTTGGGGATGTGTTTATCTAGTCTTGCTTAGAGCTCGGTGTCCGAATATCTCCGTCCGTTACGGACGACGGTGCCCGGTCTAGTTCGGTGTGCGGAGCCAATGATTGATGCGTGTTTTCTCCAAGAAGGACCATAGATGCAAATTTATTTTTTAAATGTCGCTAGATTCACTCAGAAAAATAACTAAAAAGTTGCTCAACTGAGGAAAAATATCGCAGAAAAGTAGTTAAAAAATGTAATAGCTCAAATGGCTACTATAATATAAATATCAGGTCATAAATTACACAAATGAAATGTAATATACGAGTATTAAGTTTTTTTATCAGCTGAATTTAATGTTAATTTAATTTCAAATTTTAGTCAAACATGTTATGTTAAGAGTATGTAAAGGATGGTGGACGTAGTATAACATGCTCCATATAGTGCGAGAATCACTAAAACAGAGCAGATGTCGGTAAAGGAAGGAAAAAAGTCACGAAATCTAGCGACAAAGTCGCTAAATTGGCCTTGAATTGGAGCTGAGTCAGCAGGAACATAAAATATGAAGGTTTAAGGCTACTGCAACATTTTTTTCTTTCATTAAACACTACATCATATTATACTGCGCGATTATGTTAATGTATCAATGATGATTGAGAATAGATTAAGAGTCAAATTTTTGAAGATTTTTGAATTCGATGTTTGAATCAAAACTAACAAATCAAATCTTTCATAACATTCCTTGAGATACACAAGGAAAAAATAATAGATAATTTATAGGCATTTCTCAGTGTATCTCAAAATTATCCAAAACTATTTTATGAAATGACAATTTATTGGTTACGCATTTTTTTGATATCACTACACAATATTAGTCAATCTTAATCGTTCGACAAATAGTGCATCAAATACGATTTAAATATGGCTTTATAACTCAACTCTCAGAGTTGTATATATCCCTATTCTCTACAATTTAAACATTTATTCATCGAATTTATTTCCTGCATCTGATTTTTCTAATTAAACTTGTAAGATAGGGCAAAATTATTTATCTCAAATGTTAGCTATTTCCGTTTGTGATTGTAGCAGTACCGTAATCTGTCTGGGCCTCCCATGAGCCATGTGGGCTAACGCGTTAGGCCGCGGTGAAAAAAGTTCCGGGCTCGATTCCCGGAGTGACGAAATAATCTAAGCGTTGAAGCACTTTTTAAGTAATTTACGTAGTAATCTACTACGATGCTGTTAAATTGTGTGAAAAGAAATCGAGACATTTAGTTCTAATCTATCTGCAGAAGTAAATTACGATTTTTGACAGGAAAAAAGTTGTCTTTAAGAGCGATTGGGAGAGGTGAAAATGAAAATTTAAGTTGAGAATGAATAATTACTATGGATATTCAAGATATATCATTCTCACTACGACACATCTCTTTTTATAAGTTTTATTGTGAATGGGATTAGATTAGAATGGGATTTATTGTTGAGATCGATTTTTTCAAGGAATAATCTATGCAAATGAATTGATCAATATTTCTTACTTCCTCTGAGTGTGCTCTAATCTTTGTATCAGTAAAAACTTTATCCAGTTTTTGGAAACATGATTAACATAATGAACCCTTGGCCCAAATCTAACATGCATTTTAATTTTTGAAATATCTTTAATGCTCCATCAGCTAATTGGATCGGATAGCCGATCTTCTATATTATCTGTGGAAACTTTT
Source organism: Ladona fulva (assembly GCA_000376725.2). Taxonomy (NCBI): domain Eukaryota; kingdom Metazoa; phylum Arthropoda; class Insecta; order Odonata; family Libellulidae; genus Ladona; species Ladona fulva. The sequence continues at coordinate 225,623 of KZ308653.1, forward strand.
CTGCGTATTTTTTATTTGAGGAATTTCGTTGCCCTAATGTTTCAGTAACTTTCTGCTTTTGTATATTTTAAGCCGCGGCTGAAAATTGCTGGAGATAAAATTGAATGAAGGTTTACACCCTAAAATTGATTTTTATTTTTCCGTGATTATAGTTCATCATATGGTTTCAAATGATGATTGCCGATCTAATTACCTTATACGATTTTTCGTCATGAGATAGTCACTCACTCAGTATGCGTTATTTCCTCTTATATTTTATGAGTATAACTATGAAATAAACCGTGATTGATCGTGATTAATAGACATCAGCTAATATTGATGTTATATGAATCCTCAATTCAACCGACAACTGTTATTTATTATTATTTATTCAACATTTGTTACTTTCTGGGAATTCCTGATACATGAAGCACTTCATGCCAAAATTTCCAGTTTTTTATACCTTATACTATCTGGAAAATGGGACTAGTGATATCAGTCAGTTCTCGCAATAAACTCGCGAAATCTCTTTCGTGTTTCTCTTAATTCGTGATTTCGTCATTCTCTTAGAACGGAAATAACCATGTCGAGTATTTCATTATGTGAAATAACTATCACAAGTATCTGGATCAGTTTATGCCTATAGTATGTTTTTCTATACTTAAGAAATCCAAATTGAAGTATTTGATTATCTCTGATATACTGAAATCGAACCTGTAATGTCCTTTAACGAAACGAGCCGCTCTACGTTGTACGCGCTCTAGCTCCAGACTTTTCTCGTGGGGTTTCCACACCGCGCAACAGTACTTAAGCAACGAATGAACGAGAGAGAAGTAAGTCACTCTTTGCTACTTGGTTGACTACCCCGGGAACGCGGTTACAAAGCCTCAAAGTCCTACCGGCTGACCCCACTACAATTTGAATGTGCATCTTACTACTAAAGAGGATAATTAATACCTAATATTTGTATCGACTTACAAATTCTAAGGTCGAGCCACTATTGTGGTAGGTTTGGCTTAAGTAGCGGATCAGGGAGCGATTCACGGCCACTGCTACATCCTTTTTAAGTAGAGGGTTTACCGATAATCCTGGCAGCAACTTTGTGGAACACCACAGCATTCAGAGTCGTAGCCAGGAATTATCCATGATGGGGCTTTAGAGCCATTGGGTAAACACTGCATTGCTTATAATCCTGGGGTAGGGATACTTCCTCCCAATTTCCAGAAAAAAATATAATAAAAATATAAACAGATTAATTCTAAAACCCTGCGAATCTTCATCAGTGTTTTCATGGCATAGTTGGGAAAGGCCATCCTCTCTCATTCTTTAGTTTATTGTTGACTCTGCTCCCATGGTGGGGGTTTGAACCCCCAAAACCACCCGATTGCCTACACATCTGGCAGCATTCACGAAATTATGTCAATTTTACAATATGGAATTTCAGATTTAATAGTGAAAGTACATTTGTTAACGAATATGCAAAGAAATACGTATACTAATGCGTCTTTTTCCTTCAAAAAGGGACATCTCTTCGCTACGCGCTCATAGTTTATCTCTAAGGAAAGACGTTTCGCTATTTAATGCCGTTTCCTCTCCAACCAGGACCTCAACTCATTTCACCATTTGAATTTTCACTCTCCTATCTCGGCCTTGATCTCTCTCGACCTGTATATTTTTCAACTCTTTCCCTTCTTTTTCGTCTCTCAACCGAAATTTCTTGTGTTCTCTCCCCGTTCACGGCAACGGCCTTCCTATTCCCTTAATCTTAGCACCGCAGGTAACCCGAGAGACGTGACGTGTTTACCGGACATGAATTAATAATCTCACGGGGCCAGTGGCATCAGCGGAGAGGGAAAAGGAGTAGAGAAACGGAGATCTTCATTATGGCGGACCATTTTATTTCCCCGGCTCTTTTTTCTAACATCCTTTCTCGTCTTCTTAACCCGAGGCCAAAGCTATATTTTTCCCGTTTCGCCGAGGAACCCATGCGGCGATAATGTCCCCAGCAGCCGAAACGCACGGAACATTCCCCTCTCCTCCGTATATTTTTCCTTCATTTGGTCGCTTTTTTACCCGTTTCGTCCGCCATCTTCCCTAGGACTCATTTCGCGGACTCGAATCCCTCGCGGAGTTTTCCTTTTGCCGACCAGCGAGTCTATTTTTAGATGTATTTTCGCTCCGCAGATGTTCCCGCAACCATATCTTTATGAGTGGAATATTTTTCACTTGTCTTTTGATACTGAGTAGATTAAAATGTTTTTATTTCCTTCTAGTGTCGGACTTGTTCGTGAGCGAGATAATATGAAAGATATTGAGGTATGAGATAGACTTAGTAGTGGCATTTACTTAGGCCACGCCTTGTTGATTGGGACGAAAAATGTTATTCATTGCACACTATGGCGTGAATGTTTCCACTCATGGCATAATAATAATTATAGTAGTAAACAGATTTATTACACACTAAAAGAGCAAATAAAGCAAATTTGGCATCAAGAATCGGTAAAAACACTTTCAATTAGTTTAATATCAACAGATATTATAACAAAATCAATGCACAGCAGGTTAAGTGAGATGCAAATCCTTCAAAAAGACACATTTCACCAAAAATTCTGAAATTCTGGATATCTGCTCCATCACAAGATATTTTATAAGTTATTATATAATTACAAGTTATTGTACAATTATAAGTTACTATATAATAATTGATAGTAATAATCGCAACTCATTAAAGAAATATATATAGGGACATGGGGGTTGCTTAAGACCCGTCACAGGTTCAGAAATAATACCTCGAAAAGTGAGAAAAAGGTTTTAATAACGATAATCATGATAATAATGTCATTATTTCGGGCGATATTTATTTTTACAAGACCCTTATCAACATCGACTCTCAAATAACGTGGCATGATCAATTATGCTATGACCAGGACTCGAACCCGGGACCTCTGTTTTGCTCGGCTAAACCACTTACCCCTGATGCCAGGAATTTTGGCTGAATGTGCACAGCAAGAGATACTTCTTCGGGATACTAAGAGATATTACCTCACTCCTCATCTTCTCTAGTAAAATTCATCCCCCTGCAGAGGCTTCCGGCTGATTAATATAGACACAGAATTTTACACGTGACGATGTATCTTTTTAAAGTGACAACATTTTTATCGTCATCCTGTCTTATTTTGGGACCTGAAAGTATGTACGCACGCAATGATGTTTAGTATCAAACGAGGGCGACGGCAGCAGAAAGCGGATGGGTATTTGTTACGATCGAAGTCGTTAATGGCACGTGTAGTCAGGGGTGCATAAGATCAAGGATACGATATTGATTTCTGATATAATATCGTAACCGGAAACTTTTAACATTCCATGTTCTAATTAATTAGGCCAGGTGTGAGAAACTTTTTAACATCATATAGCCACACGTACTATTCTGCGACGTAAGAACAGTAGCCCGCAAGCAAAACGCTGCATTTGAGTGACATATAGGCAACATTTAAATCGATAAAAATCGAAAATATTTGTACGAAGGAAAACGAATTTTATGCAATTAACACCTCAATAGAAAATTTTGCTTTTTATTTCTCTCGACGTAAAACTGGATGTTATAAGGAACAAAATTATTTTTATACGTGGATTTCTTTCGAGGAGTTACTAAAAGGCAGCATTGAAGATCATTCAGCAACATTGAATAGAGACCAAAGAAAACCGTATACATAGTAAGCCCACAATTAACTTCAAAGAGATATCAAGGAGGATAAAACTGTAAGTTCATACTAGTCATGAACATAAAGATTTAGGTGAGATTTGAAATAAGTTAAGATCAAACTAATACGATCTGTAAACGCAAGGTGTACCAAAAACTACAAAAACAACGGTAAAGTTCGCCAGAAACCAAGGAAAATGACCAAACTGTTAAGACTGTTGTTTTCTCTCTCATCTAGGTTTCTTAATTCTGTTTATTTTGCTTGGTTACTGGATGACTTCGCCTTTATTCATCGTAGGTTTCGTTGTTTTCGGTTTCTCTTGCTTTTTAGAGAGGTTTCAAAGATTATCTACATTTTATTATTATTAATATACGATTCAATCACAAATTTAGATCCTGTAGAAACAGGTCTTTAAAGATATCATTATAATTCTATTGCATAAAATTAATTTTCATATTCATGTATTTTCATTAGTTCATAGTTTTCATTCGACACATTTATTAGCCCATTACTTAATGGGAGATTGACTATAAAACTAAGATCGGCATTCATTATAATAGAAAGGGAAATGGAAATTGAAGAATATAGGAATATAAAATCGTCAATTACTGTATCCAATAAAACTGAATGCAAGTCAAAGATAAATTATATGATGCGTCGTGTTAGAGGCATTTTTCTGCAGGTAGATATGTAAGATAAACTAGTTTTATTGAACATTTCCCTTTCACCTGCCATCTCCAGGAGGGAAAATGTTTTTCTCGAGGAAATACAGGATGCTCTTTATCACAAAGCAACTTTGATATTTATAGCTGTGTTGCACATTTATTTATTGTGGTGGGAACCTTAATGATTCGATTTGCTTCTGGAATACGCAGTTGAGAGGCCTACATTTGAAAGGAGTTCGGCTTTACGATATGACATTAGAGTCTTATAATATTTCATTAAGCCGTTCGTATTTTCACCTAAATCCTTAACGAAAATGAGGAAGAAAAATGAAATATCGACATGACTGGGACTAGAACACAGGTCCTTTACTTTCTGGGCAGATGATTTAACCGCTAATCTACCATATTGACTCTTTCAGTGCTGTCTCCATGAGTGGAGTGGAGTAATTTAGTGATTAGAACACCCGCGCGGAAAGTTGGGGACCTGAATTGCAGTAATGTCGATATTTTTCATTTCTGTCTCTCCTTGATTTTCCAGTCGCAACGATTTCCGTAATTTGTTAGATACATTTCCTTCATCTTTATTACTTTGCATTAAATTCCATTTTTTCAGACGGACAAATTAAAGATTCTTTGTCCCTGGAGTTTGCTGTCATTTTTTCTACTCTCCCTTTTTCATAAAATCGTCTTCTGCATTTGATGCTCATTTCGCCAATGTTGGCAGAAGACAGCGTTAAGAAATAATGTCTGGGAAGAGAGGGTTTATCTGCCTATTAGTATATAATAGATAGTAGATGATTATAATTTGAGTGGAAATGTCTTTGGATTACACCAGAATGAATGTCGTTGATCTATTGCTATTTTAATAACTTGAATTGAATTTGAAAATATTAGAAGGCACATTAGGAAAAATTAAGCATAAACTGCTTTTCATAATGTTAATAAAGTCTTTGCAATTGGATTTTACTAATAACTATTGAATTTCCAGGAATAAAATTAAATATAGTACGAATTGGATGGTAAGCAATTACTTAAGACCATTAATTATTTTTATTTTTTGCGCAAAATATTGCAGAAATGTTTCTAAAACTATGAATGTAACAATAAATACGATATTTCTTGTATGAATTCATCGTAGATATATAATATTTGAAAGTTAGTGAGTAATAGGGATCATATTTTCCTCGCGAATAAAATATAGCAAACAGATTTCGAGAAAACGGAGTTTTTCTTCACCACTAATCGAAATGCATTAGCGTTTTATATTTGACAATAAAATGGAGAGGAAATAATGACCCTGAGATTTATTGCAAACCCTCTTCGATATCAGTTAGGGAGACGGATTTCCGTGGCTAGTTTGTTATGGGGAAACTCTCTCATCTGACATAAGAAATCATGGCTTCTCGGATCTCCTCTCTGATGTCGCCATGGCCCCTGTTTACTTTTTATCATTTATCATGCCTCGTTTTCGTCGCTATCAAACACAACGCGCGAGATAAAAAATTTCGTAGCGTACGCTAAATATCATGGAGATATGCAACTTTCAAAAGTTTTCTATAGTTAAGAAAAATGGAAAATTGATTGGATTCGATGTATCGAAATTATCAACACGCACGTGATGAAGTAAAATTGGGCGCAGTACTAGTAGGGGAACTTCGCTGGCCCCAGATGAATTGGCCCCGGCTTAGCCAATATGGAGGGGCACCCTATGTCCTCTTACTTCCCATTTTTTTATGTCCTTGAAGATGATTAATTGCCCGGGCTTATTGAATGGCTTCGATTTTCCGAAGAGGTTGACATACGATAAGAGAGGGGCGGTGTAAGGGGTGGCGAAGGGGCGGGGGCGGAGGGAAAAAGGGATCAGTCCTCCGTTGATGGCTACGAGAGAATTATGGGGGAAGGGATGGGGAGGGGGTGATTGGATATGGGAAGCTGGAGGGATCGGGAGCATTGGAAGATTGAGGAAAATAAGGGAAGACATAGAGCGGTTGATTAGGTGGACGTATTACGGTAAACAGGAGAAAGACGTAAATGGAAACGAAAAGGCGGGAGATGAGAGTTTAGTGGAATTGAGTCTCCTCGTAGGCCCAGATCAAGTGCTTCGGTGAACGTAATATGATGTACGTCGTGCGTTATAACTATTTTGTAAGAAATTGGTGTGCATATATGGAGTCATTCCTGTTCCTAGCATTTCAGAGTCGTAGAGAAACAGGCTCTTCTCTTTAATGAGAGCGGGAATAGCAAACCGTAAACTTTTTGTAACTATGAGAAAAAGAGACCGGAAGCGATGATTGATTACGAATCACCCTTGTCAGAGATAAGATTCGCCATGAGGGCTTAAAAATATAGAACGCCCATTAACTGTGCTAAGAAATATAACTTTATTACCAGCAAGAAAGACTATGCCGATTGATACGCTGCCACCAGACTTCTGTCTAACTGCGACGTAACCTGTTAATAATAATAATATGTTTGCGTGAATGTCCTTTTTGTGCAAGCAAGTGGGCACACGAAACAAGCATTCGTTCGCCGAATCCGCGTTCGTAAACAGAGTCCGGAAAACGTCATAATACTTCGTTGGCCAAAAATTCCTTTGTGGGGTCACTCCTTATTCGATGAATAACTTTTATATTACAATAAATAGTTCCGATAGATCCTTACTCTAGTTAGATAACTAGGGTTAGAGATAAAGTCGTCAGTCTGTTACTTTAAAATTATGGTTTTTCAGTATTGATAATTATGGATAAATTGTCTGCACATCAAACAAAAAGATAAGTCATGCAGTACTAACATTCTAATCGTAATTGTCGGAATTCGTAAATTTTAAAAGTGGCTTTAGACGCAATCGATGTCTAAATGTAATTTTTTTAAATCTTCTTGCGCTCTTACGTTTCAATTTTACTCCAATTCTAGCCTCATCTTGTTATTTTAAGGTTGGAAATCGTTCTTTCGTAAATGCACGGGTTTTATTATTTTTGATTGGGTTATTCTATGACTCGTATCAGAGACTGCGGTTCAAGTTACTTTAAAGCCTCTAAAAATCCAAACACTAGCCTACTCCGAAAGAGCACAAAAATCTTGCAGTATGCTATAAAAAAGGCGGTATTAGGATTCGATGCTAAGAATCGCTCCAAATAATGCTATGACGCGACTATTGGACTATTTGACTCTGTGGTAGGTCTCTATAGCTTAAAACAATGAAATGATACAAAATTCACCTGTACCACGAAAAATATCTCTATTTGCGACATAGATTTCGTCGCATCGCGTTATCATCAGGCACCAACGTCGTAACCTAGGTCGCCAATAAAGCTCTTTTTTACGGTACGGGTAATTGTATAATTTTATTGTTTTACGCTACGAGGGAACAAAATTTCTGTTCTTCGAAATAAAACTTATTGATAGTAACTTCCCCTCATCACAGCGAATAAATGGTCTTTCCACAACTAAAATGCGGCCGAGAAGGAGGGGTAGTAATGATACCTAGAGATTAGTTTGATTAAATTACGTCTTTTCCATGTTATTTCTGGTTTCAATTCATCCTGAATTTAATATAAGTTGTCATATTTATCTTAACAGGTAATATCAAAGTTGTTTACGGAAATTGCTCTCTTAGATTATTACCTAGTCATATTATTTATAAATAAAGTCAAACCATCAAAGTATATTTGATTAACTCATGCTGGAAGAATTAGGACTAAATTAGTTGCAAAGAGTTGACGCTCTGGTTTGACTGGAGTCATGGAGATTTGGATAATCAAGAGGGCGTCTACACACGATTGGTGACCACTATGCAATGAAGTATTTCACCACTTTTACTTTAAACTAATATTTATTTATATGCATATGCCTCGCAATCGTGCCTTCTGAGAATAGAATTTTCCTCCAGAATGATCAGGATACGTTAATTTTATCGCAATAAAATTTTGGAACTTATGAACTTTTCATTGTGTGATTCGTTTACCTCGTATTACCTGAAAATATCACGTTCAGGTTGAATTAGGCTTTCGTAAAATATTGTTCCTAAGGTCGTCGATGAGTTTTGGTTACGCAGCTTTATTGCAATTAGCTTTATATTTTTTACTGTATGATTGTATTGCATACTATTGGAATAATTGTAAAATTTAATAAGTTACCACCGGGGTCCATCTATAACAAATGTAACAACAATAATAATAATAATAGCTGGTGATAAGCTGCTTGAGCAAATTTTTAAGGCGTTTGAAATAAAAATATTCTCCTCGGGACATCCATATCCGCAATCAATCACGAGGAAATAGCCCAGGTGGCAAGTGAGGCGTTTTCTGATGACCAGCGAGGAAAAGGTTTTCAAAACAGTCCAACACTTCAAAACTTCCGTCATTTGGGTCCTTTCTCCATTTTCGTGCATTACTCATCCTCTCCTTTGCTCAAGTTAAAAGACGCGTAAGGAACGACTCACGGGATTGGTGGAAGGAAGGTTTATTGGTTAAGGTCCCAAGCGAGGATAACCGTTGGGGCGTATAGCTTTCATTCCGAGGGATAATATTGCCTCGCGTCAATCAATCCAGGGAGAGGGAGGGATGCTGGGGAAAAAGGGATACAGGAAGAGGTATCTTCCCGTGCCTTCGTTCCCCTTCCCCGACTGACCCCTGATCCATATTCTCGTTCTCTTTGCCTCGGGCATAAGAATGCCTCCAGAGAGCTTTTTTCCCACATTCTTCCATCCCGTCCCCTATCACGCTCCGAAGCTTCCATTCCGAACGAAATTCAAATGTGCCCTTATAGCGGGCTTATCGGTGAAGTATTTGTTTTGGGTTTTCTCTCTCCACGTGATCGGGAAAAATTACCTGCCACCGTAGCTATGCGTTTTCTTGCGTCAAATCCAATGGAAAAATTTATGAGGTTCGAAATTGCCTTGTATCGTAGTTTATCTATAGTGGAATACGAATATGTTTCATAATTACGTAACTTTTATACTCCTAAAAGCAGGAAGTTCATTATGACTTGACGCATTTCCAAAAAATAACTACGAGAATTGCTGTAATACTTCAGAAATTGAATTTTTAACAAAATCTGTTATTTTTATAGAAGTTTTTTGCCTTAATGTATATCATAGAGGTTCATAAAGGATTTCCCCTCTCTACTCTTGTTTCGTCTCAGTTAATATTTAAAATTCCACAGGTTAATGTGACTTTGCACTCAAAGGCGTGGAACTAGGAAAAATTCCAACGAAAAACGGTCGTGAAAAAGTCTTCCAGACAAAGGATTCCAGTTATTGGACTCTAATGATTGGCAACCCGCCTGAAAGTAAAGATTTCAGGTTCGGGTCCTGATCCTGTCGGACTTTCTGTGTCCGTCTTTCCTTGAGATTGAAAATTATATTAGGATTTTGAATATCAAAAGAATGTTAGGAACAGTTCGTTTCACCCGTTACTTTTGATTACGTGAAAATAGAGAGAAAAATACAGGGAATAAAATAACTTCTTTACAATTTATCGCTGATGCGAGTTGAAAAGAATTTTTAATTTTTGTATTATCTTTCAAATGCTCGCATCAAAATAAGGATAAACTATACAGTCATTTCGAAGAAAAGTTCGAGAAATTATACGAACAAGTATCGGTTGAGTCACCACTAAAGATAGGTAGCCTTTACACATATTTGGGATAGACTGCATAAGATATATATTCAATATATCTTATTTAGTCTATTATCTCTTTATATAGAC
>KZ308653.1:240648-302352 GCA_000376725.2 Ladona fulva
AATATAATTAAGCGTGTAATACTGAATTATTGTCAAATGAATCATACGTGCAAAAAAGAATATTAGAGAGAAATATCAATGCACGGAAGAACGAAATTTGAAGAACTGTTTTGAGCGATTAACCCCTTCTATGAGATTAGCGAGATATAAGTTATGATACGAAATAGTGCTTTTAATTTTAAATCGAACCGAGTTTAAGAATTTTACATTGCTTCGTTGAGAATTTTTGTTTTTGAGCTATGGAAGTTCTAAAATAGACCTTGGTATCAAATTTTAATGAAACAAACTTGTAAATTACGTAATTTGAAAACTATTGGGTGCTACTCGCGCCATGCATTCGTCTGCTGCCCTTAATTGCTTACAAAAAAATGTACTAGTGTACTAGTTTTACTAGTGTACACTAGTGATTTGTTTTGGATGTCTTAACGGCGCCTAAGTCCCACGGTAGATACATTCCAAATCTCGCGGAACTAGGGGGTTTATTACGTAAATTACAAATACATACAGTATTTACTACAATAGAGAAGCGAGAGTTATGCAAATGCTCTCAGACGCAGGTTGGGAATCCTTGAAAGAAATGAGATTAGAAGCTAGGCTGCGATTCCTAGATAAATTCATAGGAAGTACATTTTCGGAAGACATAATTGGTAAAGTGGGGCCCCCCTGCTACTCCGACCGATCCGACAGTTAGCGCAAAATAAGAGAAACATATGCGAGGACAAGTCGTTTTAGGGACTCATTCTATCCGCGAACGATACGCGATAACAATAAATTAAAGAGATACTTCCAACTCTTGGTGTTTACACCCCCTGCCACACGCCGAAAGACGGCTTGCAGGGTATTTATGTAGATGAGAATTCGAAACAAGATTCGGATTCGAATTCGATCTCCAAAGTCCTGACGTCATTTCGATCAGGCTGCCCAATTCGAAGCCGAAGATTCGAGTACAACGCTAACGTGGTAACACCGGGCTCGCACCTTCGGGGTTCTATAAATTTAGGTGAAATCCTCACGAGTGGTTGCGAAGAGCTGGTGGTTGAAAGTAAATAAGTCTGAAAGTTCACTGTTATTCAATCAATTCCGAAACCGCCAAAATAAAGTTCAACTTAAAGCCATTAGGCTGTGGTAAAGTCACGAAAGAAAACAAATTAACACGTCATAATTCCAGCGATCGCCATCAGAGCGGCGCAGCGCCCACGGGTGCATAGATTACTAATATCTCCTAGCTTCTATCTGTCTGTAAGGAGCAGCGTGGTACATACGCATACATATTTACACGCACATTAACTGACAAAAGAGCTTGGCCGTATTTTGCGGATCGCCCTACATTTAAATTTAAAGAAACACGTTAGTAAGTTCCAACATTAATCAGTTTTGGAATTTGCGTTTCTTTAACATAAATTTCTGTACACCATCAAAATGTGCATATGCATGCGCAATCAACTGTTGACATGTAGCTCCGTTGTGGCGTATATTTCATCTATCATCTTCACTCAAGTAATTACCTCTTATATGCTCACCGGTATCACTTCCTCTCGTCATTTAACTTACATTTCCTCATATGTGTTCGAGTGCAAGATATCTTTTTATTTCCTGCTCCGTCCTTTCCCTACGTGCGAGGTTCTTCGTTCGGGATTCTTTCCCTTTCCCCGAATCTGCTAAATCCCAAGGCATTCACACCACTGTCGCGTTCCACGAATGACTGATGACGACGACACAAATACAAGGCGAGGAAAGGGAGATCGGCGTCATTTTCAAAAGAGGGAATAAAATGAGGCGCTCGGATATCTTTTCGGACTCCGTTAAAAAATTCGCCATCTCCACATCACCGCTCGCCTCGTAATCTCGCGGTTCTTTCATTCGGGTCATCATCATCATCGCCACCGAGTTTTTTTCTCTCGCACGCATCCTAATATCTCCACCGTTCCTTACCCTGAGAACCCCTATGGCTCAGATGCGGTTTTCATTTTTCCTCTCTCGGAGGGAAAGTGAACGAAGATTTGGAAATTTTCATCCTCGAGTGATGGGAATCCTGAGCTGTATCCGTTGACATTTTTAGCGTCCTCGTATACTTTTTCTTTCTCTTATTATCTGTATATATGCGTTTGTGTATATATATTTATAAGCTTCAATTCCAGAAATTGATATTTGCGAATAATTTAATATCTATAACATAATATTAGTGACTTATCGAAGTTTTTAACCAAAGGTGCCCGAAACATATTCCTTTCTTGTTTTATTTTTGTTTTAAGTGAGTTTTTATTTCATCTCTTCATCAACGGGTTGCTTGTAAATTTGTAAGAATGTTTAATTATATAGATAATTTTAGATTTTTGTAAACTCTACTCGTATCTGACGTAACCAATCTGCATGACATTAGGGAAAGGATTAGGTATTCACATCTCACACTGAGGTGTGCGCCAAGGATAAACAGATGTCAAAAATAGCCATAAGTGCGGAAAAGACGCGGTATGGTAGGTAAGTGGGTATAATACCCCCCGGAAAGTGGGAGACATAGGTTAGAGTCCCAGCCATGTCACCATTTTTCTCATCTATTTATCCTTGTGCATAAAATTAGTTACGAAAATGATCGCCTTACTTGTTGAGGGTTGTCTAATTTAAGCAGCACTTGCAGCCTCACGCGGCCGAAAAAATATATACGATACTAAGTAATTTATAGTCAGTTATTTGTATTGTAACAAAGGAATACTATGCTGTAATATTCACCTTTCCCCTCAAAATTGAGTTTAATCAAATTATGGCAATCGAGTTCATTTAATTCCTTTTAAATTCAGCCTTGGAGTTTTCCAGATCGATGTCGCCGCAAAGTGAAAGAACGAAATTCAACGATAATTATTTGTAAAGGATGTAAAATTATTTCTGATATGACAAAAGTGATACCACTGATATCTATTCTTTCCCGCTCTCCAGAAATTTTATGGGATATACATACACGTATTTTTTTGCGGGTTTTGAGTTTTCGTCCTAAAATCTCAATAAAGGGACTGACTTAGTGATTGAGGCATTCCAATTAGATCCGAATAATATAATTATTGTGATCTTCATTACCTTACATAGGTATGTTGCGCCATTGGCTTTTTGTTTTAATATTACAATTTTATATATCAGTTGCGTATTCTCTCTTATGCCGTTTTCATTTGCAAAATAATGGATATTCGCCAAAATGTTTCCGTCAATTAGCCATTTTCCTCAGCCTAAGGCTATATTTCGAACATATTTCACTTTAATTTCTAAAAGCTTGATAAATATCCAACGAAATGATATAACTGAAGGCCTGTTTTTTTTAGAATTTAACATAAAACAACCAAAACTTTGGGGTAAAAATGGAATTTTTACTTAAAATTTTGCCATTAATACATTTTGCAATTTTCACTAATCCCCTTCCTTTTGCGATAGTGAGTATATTTGAAAATATAATTAAGTCGATTTCTATAGCTTCAGATCATATTCAAAAGCTAAATGGAGTACACAATTTTCAAAATCAAAAATTGTAAATGTTTATTATTTGGATCGTAGTCTTAATGTTTATAGATAAGTTTAAACCGTAATAAAGCTAATGGTTATTTGCATGGTAAGTTTATAAAATACAAAGTTTAAAACGTTTTGCCTAAATAGATTCACTAAACTAATTGTAAACAAGGTACATTTTATCGCATCGGTCAGAGAGGCCTACAGCCTTAAGAAGTGCTGCGCCTAAAAAAAAACACTTCATTCGCATTCGTTAGAATACAGTTAAATATACTGAAATAGTGCATATTTAGTAGAACTGAATCTATTGAAACTATAAAAAATTGTTTCGTGCTTCCCTCTCTTGCAAAACAAGGGAAATAATTACTTTCCACATTTTACGTTTTATTTTTCCGAATTTCCGAAAAACTCGATTACAATTTCATCAGAACACATTGGACCTTTCATTCCCATCTATGGTGCAAAAAACTTTGAGTCCTCCCGTAGAAATCCATCTTAACGCCGGGGTATTTATCATTTTTCTGGCAGACCGTGCGACATCATTTCCAGCGGGAGAAAATTGCCAATTCACTGCGTGTTTTCGTCGGGATTGCTCTCATTTTTTCGCCCAGATTAAGGGTCCGTTTGATGCTGTCCACTTACCCGTAGCAAATTCCTTTTCCTTTTGAGATTTCCTCTCCGCTGAGCACTAATTCGTCTGGATAAGAGAATGCGGTGATGACAACCTCACGTCAAGTGGTTCCTACGGGATCCGCCTTCCCTTACGGCGTCGCCACCGATGCCTCGGCTCCAACGCTACTGTCCATACAAATACGATTAACTTCCGTGGATGCATCATGTCCTGAAAGAAAATTGCTCTCTTAGTTCTACTTACTTTTCCTCTCTCTTTGAGTGCTGCACATTTGAATCATTCGAGGTGGTGGAAATGCGATGAAAATCCTTGGAATATTGATTACATCTTTAGCGGATATTCAAGAATACTTTATTGCAGAATACATTGATTTGATGATAGATTATCTTTCGTAGTTTTATGAGTATTATAGGGGATGCATATGAAAGAACTTTGATGTGGCTAAATGTTTTTTTTTTCAAACGAGAAATTTATTTTATGGAAGTTGGTCGCAATGGAGGTTGATGAATTTTAATCAACTAACCGTTGTCTTTTTCCGAGCTTATTTTTTGTACATTCACCGGTTTATTAATAAGATAGTGTTACTGTTTTTAATATTTGGTAAAATTAAGCACGTTCTTACTAATAATGATTTCTTGAATATTTCCTGTGACTTTTAACCTCTCCATTAATATTCTTAACAGAACGTGGTAATATTCACACGCACCTTTGCCACACACCGATTACCACACCATATTAGTAGATGCAGAACTACCGTAAAATCCAACAGTCAAGTGTGAAAAATTTTGGCAGCGGTGGGATTCGAACCCAGTCTCGAACGACACTGTTGCGCCAGTAGCGTAGCGGTATCAACAGAGCCTTTGACCGCTCAGCCACGCTGCCGGCGTGGTAGACACGCTACCGGCGTGTATATAATTTTGACTGTTTTTCTGAAATTGGGTTGATGCATACGTTTTTTTACGTCAGAGCTATCTGCTTAAAACAGTCCTTAAATGTAATTAGTGATAATTTATTTTTGCCTAAGTTTGAAAAGCTATCGAGTTTTAACTCTTACAACGCCAATTAAAAGTTTGGATACCAATATTTAGCATTCGTTAATAAGTAAATGTTTTGGAAGTTTTTCTTTTGATATCACTTCTGAGATAATTCCAAGACATTTCAAGTTTTACTCGACAAACTAAAAAGTGATATTAAAACCTCATCCTTTTAGCAAGGGTTACCTCGATCAAACTTATTATTCGTATTACAGAGTATCTCTGTCTCTCTCGTCTCACCATTAAACAGAGGCGATCACGGTCACTCACAACATCATCAAATCAATTCTTGGGCTAAGTAACGAGGAAAAATTAATATAAGTTTATTTCCTTGAAACAATTGCAATTGATACAGCAGACATCTTAACAATCGTCTTCGATTGTGGCAGATCGTGCTCGCTTTGTCAAACTATGTGTAAACTTTTACGGGAAAGGCTATAAATAAGATAAATGTCTTTACAAACTATTCCATAACATTGTCTATTAGTGACCGTATAATGTTTAAACATTATACAATAAAAAAAAATATTATTATATAATTTTTTGTTTAGGGCATCGAGCCGAAAACAAACCGGAAACAGAAACCGAAAAATCGTTACTTTACCAACAGCGAAAATCGAACCCGTACAGAAAAAAATTAAACTTTTGAACCCGAACCGAATTCGAAAACCGTTATTTATCCAGTTCCCAATTTTCGTTCCCAACCATAATCCTTTTCATGTCTACTAAGAGGAAGGTTTAGTATACGTAACGACTACTTTCAACTAACCATTAGCAAGTTTTATTTTAAAACTTAGTGTAATGTTGTGTGTACAAAGAACTTAGAAATATTAAAATAAAATATCAAAAGGACATTACATCAAAATGGCGAGATCGAATACGAAACCGGTTCGAACCTATTTGGACTTGGTGGAGCGAGACCGGAGCTGAACAGAAACTCGGTTTTCCGTTGAACCGTAGAGAAAACCGGAACGAAAAATATTACGATTCTATGCCGTGGTTTGCTTTGAGCCGAGTTATTAATCAGTTTTATTTAACGCCGTTAGGGTAATTCATGAGCGATGAAGATTTCACCGAGTATTTATAAGATTTACTGGAACATCTGTTGCTTCATGAATAGATGGAACTGCAAAAAGAGGTACGAAAGAAGTACCCTGAAAACGTAGCACGATTATCCTTAGCATCTCAAGGGGGCTTAACGTTTTCAAAACCTGAAATCTACGTCACAGCCCTTTTACTTTAGGGTCCGTTTGGGAGTAAAATCGCTGGAGAATATGAAAGAGGACAGTTCTTGCGGTTTTTTCCGACGTCTCGAGTTCCCTACGCCTCATCCCCTATTTCCAGGTCATTAAAAATCCATCAATTGCCAGTTTCTACGTTCCCATCGCAACAAATGTCAAATACCCCCTCTTTTCCTCATATTCTCTCCTCTTTTTCTTTGGCGTAAATTCCCCTTTTATTTCACTTCATTCCATGATCTCTTTGGGAAAAAACCCTCTGCTCTAATCTTCCGCATTCGCCTCCTTTTTATCGAAGAATTTTCGCATTCTCTCCCTTTTCATATCAGCGCTAAGCGCCCCTTCATTTTTATGGGTGATTAGGCTGACGGTCGGATGCGATACGAAACTGATGCAGGAGCGACAGATTAGGGCGTGTGAAAATAATTCCGTTTAGTTTCCCGAAGGAGAGCTGTAAGCAGACGGACATTTTTCCAAATTTTCTCGAGCGAATTGATAATCGCTTGCTTAGTAAGCTGAGAGTTATGGCACGGCGTACACCGATGAATAACTTCTTAGCGATGACGTGAAAACACTAAGGTTATACGTGCACGCGAGCCAGACCCGGACACCGTTACGTTTCGCGCATGCGCATTCAGGTTTTTGTCAACTGTCAACCGCCAAGCGCCTGATAAAACTCTCTAACATATCATATGTAATTCGCTAATGTCATTCACATGTGTATTCCAAGGATCGGTGGGGCTCCCGATAGCCAAGTGGACAACGCGTTCAGTGAAAGCGGTCCCGGGTTCGATTCCCGGTGGGACGTGCGAAATGACCTAACATCTACATCTACGTCTACATCAATACCCTACAAGCCGCCTTTCGGCGTGTGGCAGGGGGTGTTAACACCGGATGCTATTTCCTTATTTTGTTATTATCGCGTATCCTTCGCGGAAAGAAAGAGTCCCTAAAACGACTTGTCCTAGCATCTATTTCCCATATCTTGCGCTCATTATCAGATCGGCCAAAGTAGCAGGGGGGTCGCATAATATTGATAACGTCCTCCACAAACGCACTGTCTCGAAATTTACCGAGTAATCGAAGCCTAGCTTCTAATCTCCTATCTTTCAGGGATTCCCAACCTGCGTCCGAAAGCATTTCCGTAACACTAGCTTTTTTATCGTAGCAATTTTTCACCTAATCTGTCGAAGCACTTTTAACAATACTACTACTCTAAGGATCGGTTAAAATATCCTTCCTGAGAGGAACTTTCGAAAGGGTCCTTTCCCAAAACGGGCCATTTCACAAAAGAGACCATTTATTTCACAAAATAGTCCTGTTATCATCCTTCAAAGTTTCTCTTCACCGCATTTTCCTGCCCTTGTTAACAACACACCCATTTCTCTTGTCTCAATTGTTCATAGTCATCTTCTACTTCCTCTTTTTCTTCGACTTTTTCCTTTTTTTTTTCTCATCAAACAATTACGACGTTGCTCATTTCTTGAGGAGGGACTCATCTTACTTAATAATTTATAGGCTCTTAAAAGATATAGTTGATATCATGCTTATTTCCTGTTTGATAGGCAGTTCTGATTCTGCGAGAAAAATCAGGGAAATTGATGCTATGACTAATTGCTACGACCAATTCCATTTATTCCACGAACAATAAGCGAAATTAATCGATTAGGGAAGCATAGTCATGGCGCGTACACCCCTGCCACACACCGAAAGGTAGCTTGCTGGGTTCATATAAAGGTAGATTTAGAAAGATGATTTGGCTTTGTCGAGGAAGAGTAACTGAGTTTCATGCGTAGCGAAGTTCTTTCGGGGACACAAACTCTTTCACCAGCAATTTAAACAAGTAAATGTTAATGTTTAATGAATAAACTGAAAAATATTACTATGCAAATGCCTATATTTTACCTAACTTTTGAAGTATTTTGCTTTTACAGGTTTTTCTACATGCGAATTCCATTGATCTCAGGTTTTGCCATTCCTGATACCAGCTGCTGCCGTCCGCATTTTAAATCAAATCCTACTCAACCTTAAAACCTTACCTTATGTATTGATACTGCCTATTATGAACTGTTTGCTCATGGCTGGTTGGCCGGCTAGTCACGGATTTGGAGACTTCTGTTTTAGACTTTCATTTAAAGTTTCCCTCCCCTAGAGGTGCCGCTTTATGTTGAGAGTTATCAGCCTATGTCATGAGATAGAAAGTATGACTGATAAGCATAATAAAATAAAATATAAATAAATAAAATTCGCAACAAAATTTAGTCACTGATGAATTAACAAACAGCTCGGTTGCTAAAAATGACAAAGTTTGAACAAGATGCTTAAATCATACTTGTAGACTGATCAATCAATCAGGTGCGATAGCTGCATATAAAATAATGTTACATAAAATATCATTAGATATGAATTTTTTTAAATTATTGGTAGAAAATTTGAGGATTCAGTTTCCTGCCATAGTTTTGAAACCCTGGTTGTACATCTAAACTTAACAATGAAGGTTTTCGGTACTTTTTACTTTAAGTTGCTAAATTATGGAGAGCCTATTTCGCGATACATTTATAAACGATTCTCTGCCTGATGCGATCAGTTACCGCATTGACCGCGATGTATCTTTTAAAGCGCTGCATGTGTAGAATTTCACGTCAAGCATTCCATTTGCAAGCAGAATTAAAATTTAAAGAATTAGAAGCTATCGAAAGATTTTCTTGGTGCTTGACCTTGCCCATCATCCAATACAACCTTCCTCCTTCCTCCACTTTTTTTCCACAACTACCCTTTTATTCCACGGCCTCTTTTTTGTCACCTCCCATTTTCTGTATCTCTTATCTTATCCAAGGAAATGAAGATTTAGATCTGTTATAACCATAATTAGGATCTTAAGACCGACTTTATGGTCAGGCACAAGGTATGGCCACTGCCAGATTTATTTTAGCCTATGCATCTACGTGACACGCTTTACGTAGATGGCTTGTTTTCAAAATACTTAAGATTTAATCGTTTGGTAATCTTATTGTAATGCTTATTAATTTCTGAATAATCACAACCGTAGATCATTATAATAATCAAATGCTGAAGAAGAGGACAGGTCCTCTGTCACAATCAGTCTCTTCAGTAATAATAATTTCGTAGAACACATCACTATGCCTATTAACAATGGAGTAATAGATGTACTCTTCTAAACCTCAAACAACGTTTAAGGGTAGGAATGGTCAACCCACGGCTTTCGGGCCAAAATGGTCTACTTTCAAGTAGACCTCAGGAAATCCGCAAGTAGTTTGACATTTACGCTTTTTATAGTGTAGACGAAGTTGTTTTATTACGATCTATAAAAAAATTCCATTTATTACTTAATTGCTTAGTTACGTAATAATGTTTTATTTTTTTTCTTTCATTTTCTTTGTTTTTTTTTGGGAATTTTTTTCATTGTAAACCGGTCACAGGCGGGAGTTATTTTTTTTGCAACTGTGTCGCTGTTATTTTCTGTTATTTTTACTGTTTGAGTGGTATTATATTTTCTGTATGCAGCAGCGGCACCTTCTGACGAACCAAACCTGGCTCTCGACCAAATGGCCACTTAACCCACAACGATTAATCTGGAGCAGTAAAATTTTAATATTATTTATTTAAATAATCGGAAGGATATCGGAATGTACGATTTAAATTTTATATACACGTATATTGTTACTAAAAATTAAATATTTCATTCCTTGTACATAAATGAAATGATTTTACTTTAAAGTTTATGTTATACCTATACAAAATATATGAAGACCCGTACATATTTACAATGCCCTCAAGCACAGAAAAGTATTCTACTCCTAATATATATTTAATCTTCAATCACAAAATACATATTCTGGCCCACTGGCCAAAGAGTCTCCCCAACGTTACCCATGCTTATTCTAGGATAATAAGTTTGATAAACAAAAATCGAGTAGACGCGGAGCTTCCTTGATTTTGCGTAGTAGCTAACAAGGAGTAGATAATAAAGGTAGTATAGAGCATTTTCACGTGTTGCAACGTTGGTGTTTCCATTTCGGCGATTTCATTGCATAATTTTCCTCTCGGTTGTTAGATTCCCTTATATTCCCTCCTTTAACGTCATTTCCTTTATTTCCTGATAGGTTTCTTCCACCGCATATATTCAAATAATTTTTGATTTTGTTTTAATCCCTGCTTTTTCCCTTCTTTATCAATATATATATCAATAGAAATGTAATTACCAATTTTTAATTTTAAGAAATCTTCTCAGAATGAAACTCTAGATGAGTGTGTGAAATTCCATTATCTATGTTAAATTGTGGCAATAAAATGAGTATAAGTATTCCAGAACAACTTTTGAGGTATATTATGTAACGATGTTCGTCCAAAATTTAGTTATTTATCTGATCATTTTATATCTGTTTGAGGAAGAAAGTGACCTCTGTAAAATTTCCGAATTAAAATATCCTTAAGAAATACTAGTGCAGGAAAGAATATTTATCATAGGCCTATTTCCCCCAATGTTTTCAGCAGTATTCCTCTGATATTTTAGGTTCTCACTATTGCTTGAATATTTTCACTGCCGGTGTTACATTCGCTGTTCTATTTATTTATATCTTAAATAATTGCAAAATATTTGCAATTATTGTTGTTAAGGAACACCCATGAGGAGCCAACCGGGACGCCTTCATCTCTTTAAAAACCAAGTGCTTTCGTACATGAGAAAGCTCTTCTGCTCGTTTCAGAATACCACAACTGAAATTCTAAATTTGCAATATATTCGATAAGATAAAAGCCCACAACGATAGAAGGATAACAAAAATGAGTTCCTTGTTCTATTTATCTCTTCCGAATTAAACCGAATCACGGTCCAAACTTTGCGGTCATACATTTAAAGGATCGGTAGAGTGCTTTTTATTTCCTGCGCTCGCGTCCCAATCCTCTTAATGGAGAAATACAAAACACGCCGCCTATGACGGAAATAATTGGCTTTTCTTCTCTCTCTCGTTTTCTAACGAAATTGCTTTCCTCCCCTTTACAGCTCCCTCACCCCTATCCTCGTCCCTTCCCTTTTTCCCTGGTGTTTTTCGCCGCCACAATTTGTCGCGTGAATTACCACGTAACCAGAACGATAAAGAAAAGCGGCATTAATTCATGATGAGGAAATTTACCTTTTTCCCCTTTCTTGCGGCAAAATTAGATGTCTCCAGTCCCGAGGCCACTTCGACGAAGGGAAAAAATATAAAGATTCTTCCAAATTTCTCGTTTTATACTTTACGCTTTCCAAGAATAATAATAATGAGCGGGTAGAAACTGCAGCAATTGCTCCAAAATAAAATTACCTGGAGTTACACGATGGGAAACTTAAGTCAGCAATTTTTTATTTTAGCTTTCGCTTGAATTTGAAGGGACAGTTGATTTCTCCTTCACCGCTCCTTAGGTTACTACGAGAAAAATGTTTTACTACCTGAATAAAAATATTTTCGTCCAGGATTCCGTAAACAAAATGGCAAAAGTATTGACCGAGATGGAGCTAAATATATTAATTCATACCCAGATACAGTCAGTCATTCAGATATGACTAGTATATGTACGACTACTAACTATAAGTAGATAACTGTTCCCATATAGCCAAGTGGACAACGCGTTCAGTTTCCGAAAGCGGTCCCGGGTTCAATTCCAGGTGGGGGTCTACTTGCGAAATGACCTGAGCCATCGAAGCATTTTTAACAATACCCACTGATTTTAACCATCAGTAAAAATAAAATATTCAGATCTTGACAATGTCTAAACATGATTCATAACGTGAATTTATTTTACCTATTCTTGTGTAAAAAATTGGAATCTTCGAATTCAAACCCCGTTAAATTTTTATCGTGCCAATTAGTTCTTTCATGTTTCTCTGATATCAAACTCCATCTCAAAGCAAATAACAGACATTTACAGGTAGCCTATTGTGAGAAACAAATTATATAATTGCTTGAATCTTCTTCAGCCTTTTCCCACTCTCTATCGCAGCACATGTGTGATTATTAATTCAACGTTCGTCCGTCGTCCATTTTGATTTCCTCCTTCAATTTTTTCTCTTGTGCGGTTATTATCTTTTCAAAAGGGAGGAAAAAGTAGAGCAATGTTTGAAGAAGTGGGCCGTTTTATGCGAGGACAAAGGTGGGATAAAGACCTCCTATTGTTTGCCACCAAGTGTTGAACTCCCTTAGTTCAACTTCCCGTAACTCCCTCTCACTATCTAACTTTTCTCTGTTCTTCATTCTCTTGCTAGTTTCTCTCCTATTTGGCCTTCTCCCTCCATTTCTTGCTGTTTCCTTTTCTTTTCCATTATTACATGCTCTATATCTTCTTTCTCATCCTATTTCCTTCCCCATCTCCTTTCTCTGTGTATATCTCGATTCAAGGAATAGGGTTAGACGTGACTTTGCACGTAAAGGCGTGCGCTTAGGAAAATTCCAAAGGAGAAACGGATGTGAAAGAAGGTCTGACGGAACTTGGACTCGAACCCAGTCTCCCAATTTCCGGTTGGATGCTCTGACCGCTAAGCTATCGTATGGAAGACGTTTGGAACGTCTATATGTTCTGTCCGAATAGCTGAATGGTCATGGTAACCTATCGGAAATTGAAAGGCCCCGGTTCGAGTCCAGTTTCTGTCACATTTTTCATGTTCGTTTTTCCTTGTGAAAATATCCTCGTTGTTTTTGCAGGCATTGGAACTACTATGCTGAAATTCTGTAGTGAAACTTGATGAAAAGTATTGGCCTCTCAGTGGTTGTTTAGTTGAATTGGTTTCATAAGCACTACTGGTGTTCCTGCAACTATAGCTATTTTAGAATATCTTTGTCGATTTACCATAGACATAAGAGAAACTTTATTAACTTGATCAATTAACAATTACTACTGCTGGTGAATTCTTTCATTTCTATTGCTTATCCTTTGTATTGTTCTTTTTATACTAACGTGTCTTGTAACCTAATTTCTATTTGGTAATGTTGTTTCTCTTATTTATGTTCATGTAAATTATTTTTTCTTTTTGATTTATGTATGTGATAAGGATCTAAGTTACTTTTGTGTATGTTTCATATCTGATTTAACCTGATTTCTCCTTTAAATTCATTTATCACTAGGTTCGACTAAGTCGCAAGATTTCTACACCCCTTTGTTTCCTGCTGTGTCATATTTTTCCGAAGAGCAAACATATTTTCTAAACCCAAAAAGTAGTTTTCTTCTGGGCACTGTTTTCAAGCTATTTCCTTCTCTTAAACTTTATTTGACGCAGGCTAAGAAGGGACTCTGTTCCTCAATCTCGCCCTGATAAAGTCGTTTTATTATTATTCTTTTGTATAATAGTATTATATCCTGTTATATAAAATATTTTTCATTTATTTTGGTATAGGCTAAATTTATTTCTCTTTTACTTTTTTTTTGTTTGGTATGTCTTGTACATGGTTGTAATAATATGTAAGGTACTGATGTATGAGAATGCTGAATAGTGACTTTCATATTGATCACTCCTTTAATAGTAAGTAGTAAAATATTATTCATAGGGTCACTGTATTGTTCATATTAGGATGTTTTCCATTTCAAGCATTTTGTCCCTGTAAGGAAAGAAAGGGAAAAGTATCTCACTCCTCATTTGGTTTATCAAGTCTAATTTCCTCTCCAGAAATTTTACTCGGTAAATTTAGTGAGATTTAGGGTCAAAGCGACCTCCAGACGGAATGTTGTGTAGGCAGTTGCTTCCAGAATCAGTTTCGTACCTGCAGTCTGAAGGAATACGTAAGAAAAAAAGACTTCATAATAAATTAATTCCATCCAAAAGAGCAATGGTAGTAGTGCTTTTTGTGAACCTAAGGAAATGCTTAAAAAATTGCACAGTTAACTCTTGATTATACAGGCCAATTATGGGGAGAGGATGCACATAGAATTAGAAAACATTCAAACTTTCCCAGTTCTAAAATAGATGAGATATGCTATTATATTTTGCAAATTTCGTGTATGTTTCCGCAAAAAACAGTAAAACGAACTAATTTGGTAGCATCCTAGAAAACTTGAAAACTGGGGTTTACAATAAAAATTCATTGAACAGTCAGAATTTTAATGGTATTAAATCTAAAGAACAGGTTGAGATATTTGTAAAACGTTCATTGATTTGTCTATTTTAAATATTTGATACTTAAATCACCAATCCCGGTTATATTTTCGGGCAATTAGAAAGGCCAGGATCTTCAGTTACTTTAATCCTTACCATGTAATGTTATCTCTATTACTGTTTTACGCAAGTCTCCGCTATGAATATGCTTCCATGTCATATTATTCTTTGCAAATCCCCGATTACGGCCCTATATTCCGCATATACTGAAATTAACTATTGTTAATTGATATACTTGATATTCCAAATTTATTGTTCATTTAGATATGGATTGCTTACTTTACACACTATTGACCTCAATTAAATGCACAAAAACCTAAATGTATACTTTGCATAACTGTAAAGCAGTTATTTTGGAAGTTAAACATCATTAGGTAGAACCTGCTAATAGAATTTTGAGGTTATTCGTCGAAAGTAAAGGATATATTAATCCTGTGGAATTAATTAGGTAAAATTTTGACATGGTGCGATTATTGGCAATTAGACCTAAAGGCGATAAGTTTTGGGAAGACTTGCTACGATAAATCAGTGAACCATACGCAGAAGCTTCGGGTCACAGGATGGGAATCTTTTGGAGACATAAGATTTAAACAAAGGATATTATTTAAAATTAAGCTTAGAGAAAGAACTTTGACAGCTGATGTAGCCGATTTAATGCGTCCTCCATGTTATATAGACCGTTCTGACAAAGAGAGGAAGATCAGGGAAAGAGATGCTAGAACGAATCGATTTAAGAAACATTTCTTCCGCGAACGAATCGCAATAGTAATCAATTTGGGAAGTAGAGTCATGGTGCCCGCGCCCCCTGCCACACACCGAAAGGCGACTTGTAGAGTATTTATATAGAGTATTCCTAGCTTCTCCTACCGCTGCAAACTGGTCCTTATGAGGTAAGAGTTATGTCCGGTTTGGAAAAGGCAGGACGACTGACAGATGACGCAGAACGACTGGGTTTTACAATGGATTATTTTAGGATCCACTATAATAGTAATATCTGGGCTTTTGCCACCTCCGATATCACATACTAGAAATAGGAAGATAGCCTAAAGACGAAATATAGGCGATTTATTCTCTGGAAGATCATTAACAAAATTAATCATTTACGTAGAAAGAAATGCATCATTTAATACATACCGAAATATAGTAACGGAACGCAAAGTTAGCTTTCGTCGTTCCAAAGTGAGTAGATTTTATAGGCCATGGAGTTTGTTGATAAACTGGGGGAACACACAGCCTGTCACACGCCTCAGGAGGTTTGCATGTAAACGTATTGTAATTATGTTGTAAATTGACAAGTCGGAGTTTTAAACCGATGTTTCAATATCTAACTTTTACTCCAATAAGAACTCGCCCGGTTGAGTTTCTTTTTTGCCTGGAAATGTTCCAATGATCACCAACTGGTATGTGCCTGCTTGTGTAAAACTGATGGGTGATAAGGTCTGCATGGAAGCTGCAGAGTTATGAACCATAACTTCTTCCGATATTGTTTGCTATACCAGTCTGTGTTTGCCGATGAATCAATGCTTCAGATTCTGCCAATACTTCATCTTTCGCAATTTATATCTACAGACAATGGTTTTATTAATATCTGAATATCCTTCAGTCACAACTTTCACTATGCGTCCGAAGATTTCGGGAAGTTTGCGCACTTGTGAAAAAACGTCTTGGAGAAATATCTAGTAAATCCATCCCTTGACGGAGCAGAATAAATCATCACGTTTTCAGGGACTGTTGTACTCCTTGCCAATTATCATGAACGAAAATTACCTAAAATGCGGATGTCTTTTCACATTATGCCTGTACAGCCTGTATGCCTGTACAACATTACTAGTTTGTATTAATCCCGATTATAGAATGTTTTTTCATACTCATTTCAGTGCTAAATTTCCTCAGCAGAAGGAAATCGTCAGCCCGCTTGTTTATTCAGCCCACCTAATCCTATTTCGTCGTCAGTAATCCCATTATAGTTTGTGACGCTATGTTCAAGTTGCAGTTACATCTTCCGCAAGTTCCCTATTGTTCCAAAATCTTAAATAATATCTCCGATCCGAGTGAAACTGGCTTAACATCTCGAGGCGGCCATGATATCGACCAATCCCCTTTCTGGCCCCTCCCCTCCCGCTCATTCCTACCCTTGGCACCCCCGCCAGCTATTGCCATTGTTCGCCACACCCCCTACTGAGAACTCGTGACGCTATCGTTGAGCAGAGTCTCAAGACGATACTAGATGGCAGCACACGACAGGTTCTTTCTCCATCTTAAGACAAAACGCCCTCACGGATTCCTCGGTTATGGAAAATATCGGAATTAGAGAGCAGAATCACTTTGTATCTTGCTCAAAATACGTTGGTACTCGATGGGTTCAATTGTTTACATTTCTGGTAAATTATGATGATTCACGCGTCCCAGTCTGTCGTTTATTTATCTAAAGAAAAAGAGTTCATAAAATTTCAGATGTCTCATGTACTTCATGTACTAACACCTTGGATTGTTTTGTAAGTTATTCGGATACCTAATAATAATGATTTAAAGTTTTTATGCTACAACTCTTAATGAATATTAAAGTGTGTGAAGCGTACAACGTCACGGATTGTAGCAGACGACGAAGTTAAGCTGACAGTATCATATGAGGGCAATTATATGTGCGGTCATTTTCGTCAGCGCGCCGGCATCTTAGAGATTCCATGTCGACATATATTTTACGGTAGTGTAGGTCGAAATTAAAAATTGAGTAAAATGCCAAATTGGTTTAGACTTCATCCTTCAAACCGATAAATAAAAATAATTAAAAGAATCTTTGCTTTATTTATTGCTGCCGTTTATTATTACTACTGTTAGGTTACTACTGTTTTTTTAAATAAGGCTAAATCATTTTCATTGTCAGTAGTAAACATTCTGTAGACCTTATCGGTTATTCTTACTTCTGAAATTTATTTTAGAAGAGAAAATTAAACACCATGTAGAAATAGTGCTCAAAATTTAATTTGTAAAAGCAGCTCAATTTTTATACATGATCACATTTTATGAAAGTTACAAACCATACACAATTTTTTTACTCGAACTATATTGATTTAAATTACCTATCGAAAATTATATTGGTTTTAAATTCTTTTTGTTGTGTATTCTTAATTTCAAGTAACAATAAAGTTACCTTCTTAGTTGATGTGTCAAGGAACTGCAGTGAAATTAATGATGACCTTATTTAGAAAAGATGGAGATTAAAATCACTACTTTTCTACATCACCCTTCGTTGAAACTCATAAATTTAGAGAAAGCAATTAATTTATTAGGGACGGATGATATGAATATTCCGAGATTTTTATTGATAAATTTCCACCAGAAAAACTTACTTCTTGCACTGCTCTTAAACTACTGATTTTCAAACGTAATATTCATCGACTCAAAGGATACGTTGCCGAAAATTCGCTCACATTTAGTCAATAGATGATTTGATATGTATGAATAGCAAGAAAAATATCGACAGAAAATCACGACTTCATTGCGTCACTTTCGTTATGGTCGAGACAAAAAAGGGCTAATATGAATATGAGCAAATAAAAATGATCTGGAAATTGACGAATGTTCAGGTTGTTGATTTCTGCAGAAGGGCTGGTGTCGAGCAACGTAATAAGATATGTGGAGAAGGATTGGGAGAGCAATATCATTGACATTGCAAAGAAAACATTCCTACTGAAAACTTTTTGCGTAAGTTTCTCAATTAAACGGCAAAATCAAGAACCGCATAAGTTCTCTCTTCATGTCGACGGAGCCTAGTCCGTACTATATGAAATTGTTCGGAAACGATAAGAAAATATGTACAAATACTACAATAATCCTATTGAAATAGATAGAATCAGGTCTGAAAGGGTTAACTGTTGACCCTCAGAATCGTTAAATATACTGTGGTACGATCGATCGACGAAATTTATTCCTTCCAGTTCGAAGTTCGTTTATCGGAAATTTTCTATCTCGAAACTCAGTGTTTCATTACATCTTTCCGGTTCGTATTTCGAAATTAGTTCATGTGTAAAGGTCAAATGGAGCCAAAAAGTAGTCCGTGTTTATAGCGGTTCGTAAGCGTAAGAGGTACCGCTGTGTACGGAGAGTTTGAGCGAATTCTTCAGCGTCGACAGCAGGTTACGGGAGGGTAAATTTTTCATCCTCTCTCCTCTTTTGTCCTGCCCATCGTTCTCTCCATTCCTCCCCATCCCCTCTGCATTTTCTCCTCCCCTGATTGGTGGGTTACTTTGATGAACTGCATTACACCCCGGTAACGGATACCTCTTCCGAGAATCTCAATCGTTCGGAGGGAAGAAGTGGCGAATTTAGCGGAGGGATCCTCCGACGGGAGGGAGAGAATGAGTGGATTGCTCCTCTCGACGCAAAAATAAGCGAGACTGTAAATCTCGAGCGGGAGACGGGATGCGTTAGTTGTTTGGGAAATGGGTTCCGCGGGGCGAGGAAGGGGAGGGGGAGACGAGGATAGGGGATGGGAAAGTGGGATGGGGCGGGACTGAAAGGCGGAAACAACCCGTCCCGTCCCTCTCTCTTAAGCGTCGATTTTCGCGTTTGATTCCGTTTTTTCGGATGCAGGGCTTTTTTAAATGATTGATGCTCTCCTTAAGGATGCGACGGTTGAAACAGAAGAGCACTTTGCTTTCACTTTTTCGGAAAGAGATGTATTGCCCGCGGAATGGACGGTGGCTTTGCGCTTCCTCGTCGCCGCTCCCGCGGGCCTCATCGGTGGGAATTAACGATAAATGTTTGCGATCGAGAAAGACGTTGTTTCTTTCGATGATGAATTCGGAATGTTTTCGTAATCGTACTTTTAAGAAGCTGCTCTTTCGAAAGCTGCGAAATGTCGTAAGTATTTTTATTGAGATAAATGTTTAAATATGCAGATGACGAAATCAACCGCGGAAGGTTTTAGTGGGCGAAAATTTAAGACAAGGAAATTTGGGGAAAATATACAGTTTTAAATGTATCCTATGAAAGATATGTAAAGTTGTATATTTTTTCTGCGTTTCCCTATGCAGTTAACTTTCCGTAAATTGCTACAGAAGGACGTAAAGGATGTGAAACTTGATTAATTTTTCATCAATGAAATGGATCTGATGGTATACATGCAGAGGCTTTAAGGGGGTGGTTTCGGGGGTTCAGACTCCTCTCCTTGAGAACAGAGCCAACGATAAACGGAAGTATGCGAGAGGATGATCTCTTCCAATTTTGCTGAACAAACACCGCAGGGGGATGGCAGGTTACACATGTTAAAAAAGTCAGTTTCTATTTATATTGAATGTGGTAAGGCGTATCCTCGTGGAAGGCCATAACTAATGAAATAATAAAAACTTTGTAATCTTCCACAGAATATTTTTTAATAACGACTAGTTTCGCCGGCGAGCCAGTTACAAAGTTTTTATCATTTCATTCAGTTTCTATTTTCAACAGATTTTGGGCGAAAGTATTGCTGTACCTCGATTTTAGGCAATACAGTGTTAAGTT
The DNA here is from genome assembly GCA_000376725.2 of Ladona fulva. Taxonomy (NCBI): domain Eukaryota; kingdom Metazoa; phylum Arthropoda; class Insecta; order Odonata; family Libellulidae; genus Ladona; species Ladona fulva. The sequence goes on from KZ308653.1 coordinate 260,686, forward strand.
CATGGCTATAAATCCTCCCCAACATGGAGAAATACTGGCTACGCCCCTGTGCACACATCCTGGCTCGTCATTAATTGAATGAGGCGAAAGTTCTGCGAAGGAAAATTTAAAACTGTCTTTTAATACCAATTCAATAGAAGGAGACCATTTCCTGAAATTCAGAACTTGGAACCATCTAGAAGTATAAAGAAACTGAATAGGTTAAAATATTTTCTTTGGAAAAATCTACTTACAGATATTAACACATATTTCGAGTAATACACTTATGTTTTTTTAAGAATTTCGTTTTGTTGGAGAGTTGAGTTTATATCGATGTGAGGTTGTAATGTTTAATTTTTTGCCTGCCTCGACGGCGAAGGGGTTAGCGGATCTTAAAAACTGAGAGACACTGATATCCGAACTGAGAAATCCGAATTCTGATTAGTGCATTGTCGTTGATTTGTGTTGGTAAAGAGTTAGCGGTAATAGTAATTTCAACAGACTAAATAATTCGCATAATTATTGTTTTCATATTCCGATGTAATCCCGGAGATATTTTGTCTTAATATCAGCACTCTTGTATGACCTCGCATGTATAGATAAAATTGAACTAATTCAGATCTGACCTAAAACATGTAAATAGACGGCGGGGGGCATTTGACTACAAGCCATGCATTCTTTATTTTCAGTACCAGATATAATACACACAAGGTCCTTTCTAAAAACTGTCGTGTATACTTTATGACGAAATCCAGACATAGCTTTTAGTTTTTACGTCATTTCCAAAGAAATTTTCCCTCAAACCGAAGGGCATATTTCCTATCGTGCCATCTGTATCGAAACCCACTTATCGAATGAATAGTTTCGTATGCATTCGCTCGTGACATGTTTAGACAATTTTCCCGGATATCCATGGAAACGAAAGCTGTATTAATTCAAGTGTCTTTTCCTTCGGGCATTTTGTTTCTTTAGGCACGGAGTTTAATTCAAAGTAAATGGCACAATAGCTCGCTTGACATTTTCCCGTAATAATTTTCCGAGCTCGTACGAGATGGGAACTCCGTCGAGTACTCGCCGTTACCGAAGGGTAATGGTGTTTTCCCTCTATTTTTCTTTTAGTTTTGAAGGGAATAATAAATTGAGTTTTGCATCAGTATAATCGAAAGAGGAATAGACGGAGAGCCATGATATAAGATTGAGAGCGAGTGTTTTGGGCGCTGCGAGAGAGAGGTACGCCAAGATAACCTGTTAGATATTGAATACAGACAGCTGATGAATGTTCGCAGGGGATTGCGGTGTTAAGAGAAAAATGGAGGGCAGATCAGTAGAAAATGCAAGGGAAAGGGGAGGAGAAATGAGTTTGGGTGGGAGGAAATGGAGGGAGCGAAGGAAAATGGAAAAAGGATAGATTCCGTGGAGATGTATGGACGGCAGGGAAAGGAAGGATTAGGTGGAAAGTAAAATAAAGAAACGGGTAGTGGCAAAGAAGGTAAACACTTTCGAGAGAAGGGGTTTCTATTGCGCCAGTAATCAATTTTACTCGTTTTTCATCTGTTGGTATCGTTGTTGTCTTTTATCTCTACACATCCGTTGCTTGGAAGGGAGTCCTCCATTTTTGCTGAAATTTCGGAGACAGTTTGTAACATGTTGAATGAATGCCATCAAATGCCATGACATTTTTCACATTAGATTTAAAATTTAATACGTAACGTCGTTTTTTTTCTATTCGAAATGCAGAAAATGTCGATCTTCATTTCTTTCTCGCCAAAATGTTGGCATTTCTCCATCTTTTGAATTTTGAAATATTTTCGAATATTTTTATTGCAACTTAAAACTCTTCCTTGGCCTTATTACCGCAGCTCTTTGAACTAAGAACCACGTGCAGTAATTTACTTGTCTCCCGAAGCTGGGAAGATTTAGGGGAACTATGATCACCAGATGATGGCCAATTCGTTGAAATCGGTCGTTTTCAAATAAACTTTGTGAAAAAAGTACACTCCCATTTTCCTTTATTAAATTGGGATGGAGTTCCATAAAACTACTCCTCCCTCAGTGGATTTTAAAATAAAATTTAACACTTTAAAATTTTTAGTGATATAATAAATGCAGCTTGTATTATTAGGCACTAGGTTTCCGTGAAGAATAATTTAAATTGATAAGTTGGCATGTTTCTCCGGTTAAATTTATGTTATATAGCAAAGAGGGCTTATCTTATCCTGTGTTACCCCGAAGTTACTCGTTGAGTTCAACCGAAGAAAAATAGCTCAACTCAAGTAAGTCGGGGTAGAAACTCCATATAAATACATTTATATTTGTTTAATTGGTACCATGGACTAACAAAAATTCTAGAAGAAAAAGATTCAATGGAAATTGTACTTTTTTATACGGTTAAATTTATGTTATATAGCAAAGAGGGCTTATCTTATCCTGTGTTACCCCGAAGTTACTCGTTGAGTTCAACCGAAGAAAAATAGCTCAACTCAAGTAAGTCGGGGTAGAAACTCCATATAAATACATTTACATTTGTTTAATTGGTACCATGGACTAACAAAAATTCTAGAAGAAAAAGATTCAATGGAAATTGTACTTTTTTATACATATTACTAAAAAAGAGATGCGGCGTATTTTAGTTATTCATTTCAGTAGTTCAGTAATTAGAATACCTGCCAGGAAATTAGGAGATCTAGATTCGAGTCCTAGCCATGTCCTTGTTTTTCACACCTGCTATTCCTTGGGATTCATCAGAACGCTTTCCATACTACGATAATTACCGCAGCCGGAAATTTGGTCCGCTACGATTTGGTCCGCTACGATTTGGTCCCACGACAATTTGGTCCCGCTACGATTTGGTCCGCGACGATTTGGTCCGCGGCGGCTGGGTGCTACGTTGATTTATTAACGACACGCGATAAATATATTGTTGGGCAAGGCTGAGATTTCTCATAATTAATTGTTATTGTTGTTTCTGGATAGAATTCAATAGTTTTGTTAGTATTTAACCTTTTGTTAAACAATAATTAGAAGTATGCCTTACTGGAATCGGAGCGTGCAATAGGGGAGGAAAACAGTTATCCGGACGTAAAAATATGACAAAAGTATTGTTTATGTATAAATTAAAGTCTTTGATACGCAAGGAATACGCATCCCGAGATAAATGAGTGTTGTTTCAGAGATAAATATCGAAGGGAGGAAATCGGCATAGATGATTAATTTGAATGGTACTTAGGAAGAGAGACTGCAAATAACCATAGAAATTTACAATAACAAATTTATGTTGCTAAAAGGATATTGTTCATATCGAAATCATTGAGAGAAGAGGTGGAGGGTAGACAATTTTAGGACGTTGACGTTTGCAATGAATCTCCTGGCAGTTACATAAAGATTACTCAAATGGACAAACGGAAATGGTTATTTGTAAGGTGGAGGAGGGGGGGGAGGGAGTAGTATGCTACATATGTGTGTGAATAGGTAGGTAATGGGTATCAAACCACTCGTACCGTTCTACAGATTACGAATAAACAATGCGTAACATTACTGTATTGAACATTACGATTGAAATCATTGTCTTAATTGTCCAGTTAGGGAAGCAAGACCGGGAAGTTAGCCATCCCGAAGGCAAGGATATATTTCCGATGAAGAAATTCAAAAAAATTACAGTGTACTAAGTTTAATGGGAAAGTTCGACTAAGGAAGTTAGGGAGCGAGATAGGGGAATAAGTTAAGAGAGGAAGTGGTGGTGTCCACGAGCAAAGGATGCGCTACTCGAGGAAATGAAGTGTGCGAAGAGAGCTGTACGGAGAGCTTGCATGATTTAGGAGGATCAGAAGAGGAGGAAATGAAAGATCGCAGTGGAGAGGGAAGAAAGATATTTGGGAAAATTTAGAATCTCTCTCCGGATGAGGAATCGGCATTTAAAAGGAGCGGGCGTTACTGGGAACTGCCATAGCAAAACTCTACGTCTGTTCTTTCAAAGAAATGTAATCGAACGGAGCTGACCCGCTGAGCCTTGGGGGACGCCGCCTACCCAGAGATAAATATTCTTTAACGTTTTGCTTTCCAATTGAAAGCCAATTCCCTGGAGAGGAATTTCCAATTCAAATAGCATCGAATACGGAGTCCGACTGGGAAGTCGCGAACCCTGTCATCTTGCGCGTTTCGCGGAATATTCCTTCAAATGAAGTTTTGAAGAGAATCTACGACGTTGGGAATCAATTACACGGCTTCCTTTTTCATGATGTCCAGCTAAGTGCATTTCGTGAACAGAGCTAGACATTTTGATCCGCGCCGATTTCCCGCTGCGGTGTTTTTTCGTAACTACAAAGTACATAAAAAACGGAGTAATGCAGATTTTTTCTGTCTGATGCGTAACACTGATAACTGGGCCAGATTGTAATAACGTATCAGCATGATTCGAAAATTCAACGACGCATGTTTTGGGCCAGAGATGCGTTTTAGAGTCCCTAATAATTAACTTTTAAAGGAGTAACTGCTTTCATATTTAACGTCAATTGAGTAATGAAGATTGCATTTTACGGAAATGAGGTTAAGAATTTTACGTTTCCACGTACGTTGGCAACCGTAAAGCCTCCGTACACCTCTTAAGGTTTACATACACATATGTATCATATAAGTCGCCTTCCGACGTATGGCAGGTGGTGCATGCACCATCACTGTACTTNTTGCATTTTACGGAAATGAGGTTAAGAATTTTACGTTTCCACGTACGTTGGCAACCGTAAAGCCTCCGTACACCTCTTAAGGTTTACATACACATATGTATCATATAAGTCGCCTTCCGACGTATGGCAGGTGGTGCATGCACCATCACTGTACTTTGCAAATCGATTACTTTCGCTTATCGTTTGCGGAAAAAATGGATTCTTGAAGAGACTTCTTCTAGCTTCTATGAATCTAATTCTCTTTGGAGTATTAGAACGGCCTAAATAGTAAGGGTGATACATAATCTACAAAAGTACTTTCTCTGAATTAAATTTTGCTAAGTAAATTAAGCCTTTGATATTTTACCTGATAATTGCAATTTGAGTAACGCTCACTGATTTTATGTAGCAACTATTTACAAAACGTATCCCTTTTCGATATACCTTTAGTATAAATACTATGATTTTATAAAATATAGAAATAGATCTTATGAAAAATCTAACTAAAACTTCCCATTTACTTCTTACAGATTTGATATTACTGATTATTTGGTATAAATATGTAGAAACACTGTGAGACCGTAAGTTTCCTTAGGAAAATAATAAGTTATGTGTGAGTAATCTTCATTTTTGCACTTGTAACATCTGTTTCACGGAGTTCGCCACGCAAACTAGGATATTGTTTCACATATAACTAAAATAAATTAGCAATTATGTATCCAGTACAGGTAAATAATACGGGAAAAGTCGCGAGGTTACTTTACCTTTACATTATGACCAATGCGATAACCTGTATTAAAATAACTGTATAATTATTATAATCTAATCATCGGGGATTATTGATTGTGTGGGTCAAACTATTCAATATTTGAGTTCGAGGTGCATTAATCTCGAAGTTTCTGAAAATTAGGCTTAGAGAAATTTCTAATATTCCTGTTAATCTATGTAATTGCAATGTAGATTTATTCAAACAGCTATCTGTTTGCTTTAAAATAACTGAATGTGTGTATTTTAAAATTAAACGGTCAACGTGTATTTTAAAAGTTAGACTTCAACCGTCAGGTTGGCCGAGCGGTCTAAGGCGCCAGACTTAAGTTCTGGTTCCCAAACGGGAGCGTGGGTTCGAACCCCACACCTGACAAAATTTTTTAGAGAATGGAACGCTATTCCTGGAGAAGTTCTCATTCCAATGCCGAAAAATACTAAAGCTTTCAAAAAGAAAATTAAAGTCCATGGTACCTAAATCGTTTGTATATATAATAGCCATTTTTTTACTTATATTACCCACGTACAGGTTTATTTTTATACTCTCTGTATAATATATTCCGTTGAATTTCATTGTATTTCATCTTAATTTTTTTGCCCATTATATCCATGTAAAAGTTTATGTCTATATAATTGTTCGATATGTATTTATGTACTCTTTAGTTTTATTGTATTGGAATTCTTAGCTGTAGTGCGACATTTATTGTCTGTTGTTTATGTATACTTATTGTATCTAAACTGTCCACGGGAGGTTTTTGGAGAGGGGTTTTCCCCCCGTGTTTAGGCGAATGCCGGGCAGATGTCACTATTATTTTATCCCCCTTGACCATTGCCACCTGGCCCATCGACCAACTTACAATGATTATCTAAAAAATAAATAAATAAAGTTACATTAAATTTCAATCTGGTTTATTTAGCTCAACCGACCTCAACTATTCTGTGTCATCTTTAGGATTGGCGGTGGGAGTAGAATTCCTTTCCAAGATGTCTAAATATTAGTTGTAATCGTTTGTGCTCGATACACCCAAGTAGTGATTTTGTATCAACATATTATGTAAAGCACAGAGTTTAGCAACTTCCCTGACGAATATTTTGTGTGAGTTGAACTTGGAAAAAAATCATATTTTTTATTCGTGAATTTATGTACATATAACTTAGACGAAGAGAAAGTCTTTTTCCTCCTGGATAGCTATTTAAAATTATCTTTAACTTTTTATATTTCCTTAAATTTTAACCAAGTAAAAGATAGAGACGTATAAATGGAATGTAGATAAAAAGATGGCATGCTAGTCAAGCTCAATACGCTAGATAGCTCACTGAGATATCTTTCTGAATGTAAAAAATGGTGAAAAATCAGAAAATCCTAAGTACGAGATATCTCGGGCGAGACTGGATTTTAAGCCACTCTCTTCTACGAGATATCTCTGGTACGCCGGGGAAGAGGTTAATAATAATTATATTAATAATTTCCTCTTTATTGACCGGGTGTATTTTGGTCAGTGTTGACCATTCTTACAATAAACTCTTCACAAATATAAATACTCCATCACAAACGCAAACAACAATTCCCTGACCACGATTCGAACCCGGGACTACACTGCTGAAACGTAGTACGCTAACCACTACGCCACCGAGTTAAGGGTTCATTGATCAACTTCACAAATGTCTCGGCAATATTCCTGACTGGATAAAATCAGGTCACAATTTATTTCGTTACCCTCGTTTCTTATAGACATTCTGTTTGTATGTCCTAGTAATAATGTAGATTCCCCGAGAATCCTCATGAAAGGTGTTTTTCCATTCGTTAGAACTTTGGATTAACACCCTTCTCTACGTCGCAAAAAACGAGACCTTCTCCTCTCCATAAAAGTTATTCGGGAGGCCAGAATCCCGTAGATCGCGTTTTCTCCAAATCCTATCAAACTGATTGGATCTCTATACTTCTCTTGATCACGTGACTCCGTCCCGGCAACCCCTTCCCTCCGCTCCCGAAACGAAGAGCTTTCCACTCGGGCGGCAGTGAATCAACACTTTTTTTTTTGATGAACGGGACACAAACCAAGCCGGGAACTTACCGAAAATACCTCTTCGCGTTCATATATTTTTTTATCCGGAGACGTAGGAGATAGCTGGACCCAAAAGGGGAGGGATGTTTTAGGATGAAACTGTGAGAAGGCGTGGGTGGGGGAGGGTCGTGATATCCAGGGTCCGAAACGAGACAAACAAACACAATGGAGGAGTAAAGGGCTGACGAACGACTCCTGCGTCGGACATCAAGTTGTGCGGAAGGTGGAGAGAGCTTGGGGGAGGGGATGGAAAGCTTTCCAGACGATAGGAATACGATGGAGTTGATGGAAATTAAGAGATAAAGATAACAATAATGATAATGCGACGTTATTCGGGCAGGATTGAAACTATCAAGCATCATCTTACATCTAATCCTTCGTCATATGAAATTTAAAAGAGATAGCTTGAAAAAAGTGCCCGAAGAAAACTACTTATTGGGTTTGAAAATCTAAGTTAGAACTTAGGAAAAAATACACCTCAGTAGGAAAACAGCCACAAGAACGGGAGTGTGAGAAACCTGCGATACCTACTGATGGCTAACTAAGTCCAAAGTAAAAGGCAGGTTAAATCGCATCTGAAAAGCAAGCATAATGGTACAGGTACATTATTTCTTAGGCATAACAACTAGAAATATATTGTCATAAAATCAGAAAAGAACATTATGATGTACAAATGTAACGATTCCAAAACAGGTCAGTATTAATATAGCGATAGATGTTACAAGTGCGACAATAAAATAAGGAAAATTAGTGGTCTCATAACTGGTGAACAGCTTTGTCAATATTATTTAATAGAGGTTCATTAAATTTATCATAATACTAAGTTGAAGACGTCGAATATATTTGGAAATGTATTATATGAATATTAAAATGTTCACCTATCCATGTGTGCATGCAGACAGATTATGTGCAGGCTTACCTGCTACGGGTAGCGCTGATAATTAATTCCGAGTTCACACTTGTTTAGCAAGGTCTTCGACTGAAGCAACACAATTTTTCTATAGGTAACCAAGCTCCTGTAATCTAATCTTGAGGAATGGAATATTTTCTACCATGCTCCAGTGTAGGCTAGAATATAATGTATCTGTCATCCACTTTTGTCTCAGCCTTTTCATGGATGAATTAACATAGAAGGTACTGAGGTATGACTGATACTGAATTCATCAAGGTCTCTCCACTTCATCTTGACTCAAGGCATTATTGCTGTGTGAAGAAAGAAAATTTTCAATCCTTCATTTCTTATCTAGCCTACTAAGCCTCTTCTAGAGCTTTTAGTAGCTGAAAATGGAGGAATAAAGTTTCAAACGGTGATCCTTACTCAATGATACACAGACAGAGCAATTTAACAATCACAAAAGCGGTTTCAGGAAGAGCCATGATGTTGACCCGGCATGATGAATAAAATAGGGGTCTTTCTAAATGAATTTGTATCCACTTCGGTCTAGACAAACCAGTAATATAGCGATGAAGTCGAATATCTAATCACATGTCACTCACAATACGTACCTATTAACCACTTGCCTAGAATTAAACCCTCCAGAAACTGCTGTGAAATGGATTTAATTTTAATTTTCATCTACTTTGTCTTGATCTATTTCGAATTTTTTAACAAATTCACCAAATCACTTGTTTACCTAATCTTAATGCTAGGATAAACAGACGTGAAAAATATCGACCCAGGTCTCCCACTTTCCGGAGAGTGTGTGTGTTGCTACTTTTCACATGTTTATCCTTGGTTTTTAAGGCGCACGCCTCAGTGTACAAAGTCCTTCTCCTCTCCCAAATTTGAATCCTTTGGGGGCATTTCCTCACAAATAGCTGTGTCACTAGTTATCAAAGTTTTTGTTTTACCACGCTGATAGCAATGGTAGTTAGTTGATGATCAAATAGTTCGTAAGATACGCGAGCAGGTAGTTCAGACTTTCGGCCGCCGAAGTTAGAGAAGTTCCGGTTTTGCACCCTGTTATTACCCTTGATACAATCATTAACAAATCATCGTAACCTGAACCCCTAATTTCTACATACTTTGCAATAAAGTGAAAATGCGTTAATATAAACCTTTGGTCTTATTATTTAATCGGCATAGAACCTGAGAATGATAATTGATTCGTAAACTCCACTCGATGCATTTAGTATCGACCGGGTTTTGTCTATCAATCCTTTTTTCTTATTCTTGTAAGGGGGTTTGTTGGTTATCTAGGAAAGGAAGATGGATTTGGAGAAGGTTTAAATGTTCTCTGCAGAGATTGTGGAGACCCATTCTTCCTTTGATTTTGGAACACCAGTCTGCATATGTAGGCATAACATATATAAGAATATCTTACACCGAAAAATTTAAGAAGTCATGTTTGTGGTAGATTGTTCATTCGGTCATTTTTTAGTACTAAAGAAGAAGAATAAAGGAAGGGGAAGGGGTGTCATTTTAAAGATACCAAATAAGTAGTGTTATTGAATTCAACCAATGTTTAATTTAATGATGTTTAACAAAGCATTGGTTGGGACAATATGGATAGGTATCTTTGGAGTTTTATAACTTTTACATCGCAGTTACGAGTCACTCCACTCACAATAGTTGTTATTTATAAAATATTGCCGCTCTGACACAGTACTCATAAGCCTCCGTGAATGTTATCGATCGATCTTATGCGCTTCTGAATTTTATTAAATAATCGTTATTACAAATTTGACATTACTTCCCCCCAAATTATAATATATAATATCCTTTTCAGATTAACTGAATCGGAAGAAGACCTTTCTGAGCGGATGTTGTATGCAACGGAGTCTTAGCAGTACCATTGTAAGTAACCAGTGTCACTATTACTTTATCAATCACTCCCTGTTGACTTTCGGTTAATATTCTCGTCTGCAAAGAAGGCGAGCTCCGTTTATGCAATTTTCTTATATTCATTTGATAATACGTATTCGATTTCGTTTGTATCTATGTCAATGCTTTGCATCCCTCGATACTCCTATTCCAATAGAATGAACTTTTGAAACTTTAACTTTAGAGCCCAAACCTGCGTGTAAAACGTCAGGTCAGGAATGTTCATTGACTATGTTTTAGCACTCGTTCATTACTAACAAAAGTCCTTAGTTCATTTGAAAGAAATGTTTTCATATTAAACATAGTAAAGATTTCCGTCGCAAGTGAAAACTTCCTGATTCCTTAAGGCTTAAAAATCAGCACCCCATAACGTACACTTAGAACCGTGAATGTGAATGAACAATAACACAATGGAGCTGGAAACATATTATTGATGCTTAATTGTAATAGAAAGATAGCAATGTAAATAAACACAGAAATCGTTTAATTTGTTTAGTACGATGTAGAAAAGATGCATTTCTAAAGAAGGAGATAATGATGAATTGGATGATAAGGCATGCGACTAAATATATTCCTAAGGGGAAATTGGTATAAAAGAAGCCTTATGGAACCGGGACTCGAGCCCAGATCTTCCATTTTCTCCAACAGCCTTGTGAAGTGGAGTATCTGAATGTTCTGGTAAGATACCGCAATCGGATGGAGCGGTCGCCCGGAAATACGATACGTTACATTACCCCAATTACGTTACGCCCCCGTTACGTGCCGGATACGTTTGTTTCTCTTAGAGGTATTTCAAAGTTACGTTTGAGGGATAACCACACAAGAAAATGAAACATTCCTGGCTCTACGTATTTAGAGACTGGTTGAAAAGCCTGCTAAAACACGCTAAAATATCGGCGAAATAGCGAAGAATGTATTTTGAAAAATGCATACGCCCGCGCCATCAGTCATTTAGTGGAGAACGTATACGAAAGCTCGCTTGCCATCTATTCATGCACGTCTGAATCAAACGTGCGTATGCATTGTAGACTCATGGGCGTTGACGGTTGCATAAATTAGATACTATAATTAAGTGCCATTGATGAAGAAACAACCTAAGATCGGGCGGAGTGTGTTTCTTCAAGGATCGATCTCATCGAACAGCTCCTGTGTGAGATTTCTCCGAGTCCCTGCAAAAGAAAAATCTTACATCATTTCGTCGTGACTCCAAACATGTTGGAGATGGTATGACAATGCTTTAATTCGATAAATTAACCAACGGTGAAATGCTCCCGAAATAACTTGTACGTTTCAGCTTCTTGAGTCGAACGAAGCCCTGTATTTGATGCGTGGGCGAGGTTGTTTTTCGTGGGGATGGGAAAAATCAGGCGTTTGGATGTCCCCTTTTATAAGGAGGAAATGGCGGGGAAGGAAGGGGGAATGAGGTTTGCGGGAGATGATTCCACTCGTGGAAAAGAGAGAAATTGGAGGAAATGAGAATGAACGAGAGTAGGGAGATGGGGATTATGGGACAGAGGCAAAGAGGGTTCTTACGGTGTATATAAGAAGCGGCTCTTTCGTGCGTGGAAATGGGGAAGTGCAAGAAAAAATACGGAATTGTGAGAACCAGAGGGAGGGATACATTTGAGAAATATTCAGATTCTTTGAGTTGGTGAGAATGTATGGCAGTAAAATTTTATGAGATTGTAGGTATTCTTATTGATCAGTAGCGTTTACCCTGAAAAAAGAGATCGGAACGAACGATCTGTAAGTAAAATTCATATTTCTATTGGAAAATTAAGGACACCGTGAAGTGATATAGTTTGACGGAACAAGGGGCCCTGCTACTCATACCCTACTACTATCCACTTCATCCGGCTCACCCAGCTGGTCTTTTCATCAATATATCACTGGGGAATTAGTTTATTAAGATCTCAGCACGGTGATATGCTCACGTTTAGCTATTTCCATCCCGTTCAACCTTCAATTTTTAGATTTTTGCTGTTATTGACGGAGATTATAACATTTTTATAGCTGTGCTGTGCTATTATTTACTATATTTTTAAATAACTGCCTTTGTGTGATTTTCGTTTATAATTTTTGCATGGATATGTCTCTGATATTTTTAATTTTGATTTTAATTTGAATATTGGTAGTGAACTGTTAAAGATTCACGGCAAATATATAAATCTAAATACCAATCATTCTTGCAGTGTAAATGTTTATACACTATTGGTTTTAATTTTTCTCTATATTTATCCGACAGTTTATAGAAAATGTCTATGTATGGTACTTACATAATGGTCTATTATTTTATTGTTAGTGCACACTATTTTTAGAGTCTATTATTTGTTTTTTTTTTTACTTGAGCATCTTAAGTGTATTAGCTTCACTGTCTGTAAGTTATTAGTCTCATTAGGTTTGTACAGGTTGTATCAACCCCCCTTCTTTGTGAGCATTTTCCTGCTATAGATACTTTTCCTAAGCTTTACCTAAGTTTTTTTTAATCCGTTAATATTTATTTTATTTCTATTAATTTAATTTTTTAAATATTTTTTATGAATTAGATCTAAGTTACAATGTTATTGGGTTAAATGAAATAGGAGACTTTATGGTCTTTCACAAAATAAAGGCGTTATTTATTTATTAGTGTAATATAAATACTTTAAAATTATAGGTAAGCAGGTATTCTGAAACTGGTCACTGATATTTTTTCCGTAATAATTGACGGTGTTTCCAGAAAGATGAAAATAAAGTTTACCTAGTATCTACTAGCTGTTAGTATCCGTTAGTAGTCCAGTACTGACTTATTAGTAATCTAGTTTTACTAATTAAAGTTTTCAAGATCTCTGTATTGCCATTAATGGGGTCAATTTGAAGATCTTCCTGCTTTGGGTAATAATAAGCTCTAATTCAATTTTCTATTGGACATTCAGAAGTTTTTAAAGGCACCTTCTGGTCTAGTTGGTGGAGCGTCAGAATATTATGGAAGAGGTCCCGGGTTCGATCCTGAAGAAAGCCCTGTTTTCCCTACACGGTTAGCGACAGGTAGAGCATTGGACTGTAAAAAGTATTAATTAAACAAAAAATAGACATTATTTCTGTAATGATTTGTATAAATTAAACTTTAAATTTCTCATTAATTTAGAAGAACCTTTTTTTAAAGAGTTATGTCTTAGATTCAGAAACTGAAAGTGAATGAATAATTTTGGACTCAATATAATGCCAATGAATTGTCGCCCTTTTTCTCTCGAAACCGAGTAGATAAATGCGATACGCCATCGCCATAACCATCAAAGTGAATCTAATGTAGGAGTTTGAAAGCCGTATCGTCGGAGTATTCATGAAGACTATTCATGAAATTTCATGTGGCTACTCAGAGAGGATTATTTTCATCAATAGAAACACGTCCACGGTTAAAAACACTTACCTTCTAAAAATTAACATTTGATTTTTAGGACTTCTGATTTTTGTCTCTAGAAATTTACAACGGTCTGGTGATTTGCTAATAATATGCAAAGCATTGAATTGGAGATCATTGGAATTGGATTGAATGATTGGAGAATCATTGAGACAATTTCGTAGTACCACATCAATGCACGAACCACAAAATTGGTTGTTGCAAAAAGTGCGTAGTAGTTTTCTTACTTTTTATTCTTCACATTACTCTAACCTGATAGTTTTAAGATAAAATTAAACAATTCAGCGCCAACACTGATGGGCTATTTTTTCTTTATTGCGCTCACAAAATTTGCTTACAATGCATTAGTGTGCTTTTAGCTGAGAGGCCAGGCTCTGTAACCAGGTTAACGTGATTGCCAACAATAGAATAGAAAAAATGAGAAGACCGGTGTTGTTTTATTACTGCAGATTTCAACTCGAAAATCCCCGCTTTAGTAGGCCATCGACGATGTAAAACTCATGGAACGGTAAAGAGAATAAAACGCCCCGAGAAAACCAATGCTTAACTTTTCCCAATCATTTTTTAGACAAAGAGTGCTCCGTAGAAAGTTCGGTAAAGAAAATTCGGCATTAACGTTCCTCCAATATTATAGACCTCCAGCCGAAGCGCTAATGCCTTATCGCATCTGAAAATTATTCCCTCTTTGAAAAAATTCTCCGAAACACATCTCATCCATTCCTTCATTTCCAACTTCTATTCTCTCTCTCTCTCACTTCTTCCCTCGAACCTTAGACCCCTCAGCCCATTACTCCTTCAGAAAGTCTCCATTATTTTCCAATGAAATCGTTCCTCTTAAAAACTTCTCCATTCTGGGGAGAGAAAAAGTTTCGAGATGGCACCGAACTGGACGGTGGAGGAAATGATGGGTAAAAAGAAGTATGGGAGGGGGAGAGGATGGGGGAGGGGGACGTGTGCACTACAGACTGGAGGTGGAGTGGGAACACACCAACTCCCTCCTCCCTTCGGTTGGTGGGGGAAAAGCACAATCAATCCCACTTCTCTTCGAAAACTTCTCCGTGTTGATTAAACTATTTAACCCCGCGACCAATGGGAGCTCTTCTGAAAGAAGAGCAAAGAATTCCCGCACCGCTTTTTCTCCCGCGTCAGGATGGCGGTATTTTCTCCACCAAAAGGGCGTATATCAAGAACACATCCAAAGACAATCACGGAATCGTTTCCAGGAAAAGTTTTCATTGCCGGGCGCGGATTTTTATTCCGGGGGTTCTTTTGATAACGCTCCTCAGTTGTTAGTTTACTCGCCCACTTCTGAGGGTCTAACTTTTGTTGAGGTGTAAAAATTCTTTTGATGCTACCACCGTTACTCTTTATGTGGTGTGGTTTCTTACTAGGGTGTGAGGTAGGAATCTTTTCTAGGATTCTTCTCTATCCCTCAAACAATGCGGCCTTTGAGCTACGATTTTCCCGACGCAACTGTGATGAGTATATCTATATTGCGTCTAACGAGCAACCCTTTTAACATTGTTCTTTTACCTTTCTTCGACCTCAGCTTCCGAATACGATCTCGTTTAACGATTTTTTTATATAGAAGAGAGCATGCATTTGTGAACAAGGTATTAAAAATGACCAAAATATATTGGAAGCTGCCCGTTCTCGCTTTATGGTAACGGTATGTGATAGCAGAGTGTATGTGTATTTCTCGATTAGGAACCATAAGGCGTTTCTATTTTAAATAACGAAGGTGTTCTTCGAGGAATCTCCTTGTATTTGAACTGATCATTGGAAGCAATGTACTGTATGTGCTACTTAAAAAGGTGTATACTGATTGCGTAATGTCAAATGTGTACGTATACTACTTGCGTAATCACTTATACTGATGATATAAGGATATGTGCTATTTAACATATTACTATCATGTGTATCTATCAAGATGTTGCTCATATTTCAACTTGGGTGGATTAAAATACTTGTCATATTCAGTCGCATAGGGAATTTCAAACTGCGATCCTTTATCATTGTATTATTTTATTTTTATTTTATCAACATTTTCCAAAACACAATGTTTGAAATGAGAGAGGAAAAGCAAATTTTAAATAGCAGAAAGTTTAAAACATTCAACATTGGTGGTGTGTTCTAAAACTCGTGTTCCAGGCTATAGATCACAAACCCTCTTTAGAAGGTTTATTCCTTCCTTTTAAAAATCATGAAGTTAAAATTAAATGCACAAATACTTCTTTCTTCGAAAACGCTTGAGTAGAGGATGTATATTCCCTGCTGTTTTTTTTCGTCAATTTTTCTACATTTCTGTGAAAGGAGAAAACAATCCGCATGGCATATTCAGCGATGTCTCCCTGTCAGCTAGATTAAGGTAGTACTTTCATAGTCCATCTTCCGGCGAAATATACAAAACACTTGTCTTTTTCGTTCAGCAGGTTTCACCTGCCGTTTTATTTTATAATTTCAGTCGGTATAAGTACTACTCTCCATTATATTAGTAATAAACGAAAAATATTGCATTGGGGGTTACATATCAGATTATAAATATCAGAATATTACTATCAATTTCTTATGGCACGACCTTGTCCTACTAAGGTGTGTGGTTGTGGTTTATCAGATATTCTTTTCCTTTGGATTTATTCTTCTCACATGATTTTTCAGAAACATTCGAATTAGCTTTTGGAACGTAGGTTGGTTATGACAAGTTTTAAATCCTTACTTACAGTAAAAATCTTAATATCACCTCGTCTAGAAATTTCGACATTGAATTATTTCTGATCTTGGGAAAGATTTGCATATATTCCAAATGTACATGTTCATTTCAAGCTTCAGATAAATTTAATAAGGATTTTTGCATTCGAACATTGACCTTCCGTAAATAACAGTGAAACAATAAATCATTCCATTAAATTTCATTGGAAATATTTTGTACCTATATGTTATCAAGACAAGAAGAGGTTTAACCTCACAAGACTCAAGAAACATTACGTGAATGAATTATCAATGGGCGGGAATGTTCTCAATACAAGATGTGTTAGTTTCAATTGTTTAATAGTTAACATTTTTTGGTGGTTGATGGCAAAATTTGACTATGCTTACATTATCACGCTGCCGAATTTCAGCCATATTTTCTCAGAAGACCAACTCTCCCAGGCCATCCCTCCATCTCTTACCTTTCTTACCTTCGCCAATCTTCCGGAATGAATGTTTTCCCCCTGGGCCTTCGAAACGTGTCAATAAAACTTCCAGCTCTTCATATCTTTTCTCCCTCCACTGTCTATCTCTCCTCCTTTCTCTTCTCTTTCCAATTGATACTGCTCCGCACTCCTTAACCTTAACGGAAATTTTTCATTTTCTTAGAAGCCGCCCTCTATCCATCGATGGCTCACATTCTGCCGTGAATAATGGATTTGCGTAAGAATCGTTGCTTTCGTTCGAATTCGAAATTAAAAAGTGTTCGTCATATTAAGGAAGATATGGTAGGTGAATGAACCTTGAGAGAGGACGCGTGAAGCAACGTTTGTGTATGCATGTTTATGAAATGATGGGGCTTTAAATACAAAATTCCAAGGAGGAAGTCCAAAGTCGACGTGTAACCGTTAAAGATAATTACAATCGTCATCAAATTGATCTACAGCACCGCATGTGATATGAAGTAGATTACGCCAGTTCATAGAAATGAGACACACCGATTGTCTTATTGCGACGTATCGAGTCCGTCCACCATTTAATATTCGAAGGAAAGTAATAATTTAATAAAAACTCATACAGTAATAAAATCAATCAAACGATAATAATATGATAACAAATGAAAATGTATTATAATAAATATCAACAAATTAATAATGAAATAATGATAAAATAATTATAAAATAAAGATATAATTATGAAAAAATGGGAATAATATGATAATTAAGCCAAAAACTATTTTCATTATGTTTTGTGAATCACATCATAGGTAAAGACTGTTAGCCTTTTCAACCCAAAGGAAAATTGTATCTATGAAGCCTTCATTACTTGAGAATAAGCATTCTAAATAATTTCTCCATAAGGAATAAAAATTGATAAACTACAATGAAGTTTAGAGTATTTCACAATTTCGTCAAATCCTACTGTCGCCTAGTACACGAGATACCATAGTTAAGTAAATTTAAGTAAAAAAGAGTTCATAAGTCTTCAGTCTTTCAGTGGGGATAGGTATTATTTTCATTTCCCAGTAAAAATTATCTTTCGCACATCTTTGCTATTACAATTTTGGAATCATAAAACTGCGTGGTTACTATACACACAGGTTACGTAACAAATCGTGCTGTGATGAATATGTGAACGACTATAGTATCCTTTACCAATTTATAAATTAGTAGTAATCTACGTGTAACATATGGTCAAGATTCTGTCTTAATGTTCGGCACAAAATTAAAAACCTTTCTTTCTTTGCAAATGTTCGGATAAATCCAGAATTGTACTCCGGATTTTTGCTGTCCATATGTCTGAACTTTTCTCGTCGACATTTCGTCAGACGTATCAATAATAGAAAACAATATCGTTATTTTAATGAAAAACATACTGATTGCTTCTATCTTATCATGTGCACTATACATTTCACGATATTTACATGCTATCATGTCTCGTCGGTTGGATTATATTGTGTTTATTTTTCTCCATGATTGCGAAAAAATATAGTAGAAAATATTGTATATCCTAATGAGGTAGTAATATATACCTTTGAAATCTTGACACTTCTTACGCTCCATTTAAATCTCCAAAGCCATTAATTGTGTTTAATAAGCATTAATTTAATAGCATTAATTCTTACTATGCATCTAAAAATGTCTATAAAATCTGTCTCCGGAGGAACTAATTTTTGTATCAATTACATTCTCAATAGGTGCTTCGTGTCCTAACAAATACTGTTCACTGATCGCAGCATATATCGAATTCCCTTCATATTACATCCTTGAAATGCGAAGTTAATATATGTATAGAGTCTATACTAATGGAAATCATACAAGTTTGGTTGTACTTTCAGATATCACCCTTATCTTATACATCAGCAAAGTTTTTACTAAAAGCAGGTTATTCTCCTCTTCTTAAGATCCTTTCAAAATTACTACTTCGAAAACCGCGTAGAATAGATTAATTTCATAAGAATTTCTCTATAATTCGCAACCCTCTTTTAAAATATATCACAGGATTTGATTATTTCTTACCTCCATGTTATATACCGACGTTTAACAGCTGATGACAAGAAACTTGAAAATGTAATCTACCTGCTATCACAGCGTACTTGATATAGGCGAAGCTTCGAGGAGATCTTAAAATTATGAGGCCGAAATTTTATTGGATCTTATTCCTCTAGGAAATACGCATCCTAAGAAAGGTAATCACCTTTTAAATAAGTAACGTAGAGCGTTGAACCCTTTTAAGGCAAAGGCTTTTCAGACGCCTTCTGCGGAAATAAGAGAACTATTCCTTAAAAACCAACGATGCTTATGTTCTCCTCTGCATCGAAATGAGATTCATACAGATGGCTTCCTTAAGTAGGTTGGTACGGAGCAACAAGAGTTTCTAATAAAGCACGATATCAATCTTGCGTCGTATGGTAAAGAGCAGTCGACTGAGAAAGAAATTTTAGCGAAAATGCAGCTAAATAAATGCTAATTGAATACCTCAAAAACTGAAGGAAATGAAGCATCAGATTTTTATAATAATGTTATAAATGTGTATTTATTTGACTATACATATATATTCATTATGACAAATTTAAATACTTGCAAAAAGTGAAATTAGGCATCCCAGAGGATAATTTTTATAGGGATTTCCAACTTATTAATGAATAAGACGTATTTTTTGTGGATATATTAATAGTTTTATGAAATAGCTTGATTGAACAAATTTTAATTATATAATCTAATGAGAAAACAAATAATACAAGATTTACAGAAAATATAAAAAATAATTGATAATATATTTAAATCTCTTTGTCCTTTTGAAAAAAAGCCATTATTTCGATTTACGAATAAATACCCCATTATTTGGTGAGGAACAAATATCATCGGGTAATCTGCGAAACATCGTAGGAGCTAATAATGTATAGAATTGCTTAAAACTTGAATATTCGGTTAAAGGATTTCAAAACAAAAAGCCTTTTGGAGCACATTCCGTTATTCTCTCTGCATCTAAGAAATAGAATCTCTACGCTGGTACTCCACCATAAATTAGAAGTGCAGGATATATATGTTCAAATGAGAGAAAATTCGCCGAAACAAAGCTTTTCTGCCTTCATATATCTTCATATAATTCCTGCGGACTCCTTTCGGCCTGTGGATGGGGGTATATCCGTGTATAAATTACGTAACAACTGTTATTTGAAACTTTACGATAAGAAAAAAGACGGTGGCAAACAATAATAACAAATGGTTTTTAATTGGTACGCATCTTACAGTTAGAGCCCATAGCATTATATAGTATATTTGAGCAATCTGCTTATGATTCCAAGTTAATCGTCAACATTTCTCTGGATGTTTATCAGGGTAATATGGTTCCTTTTTCTGCTCATAATCTTCATGTATTCCACTCCACAAAATTTTTCATCTCCGTAATACTACTTTGAAAACCAACGGCTCCACCAGAATATTTTTTTGCTCTTAGAAGCTGCCTTTCGAATTAAGAAATGGGCATGATCTCAGTTAAAATAGGCTCTTAGTAGACGATGCGGAATGCTTCCTCCTAGTTTCATGGGCCAATCTGATACTGCGAGATAATTCAGGGAAGTATATGCTGCCGTTTCAAAAATTCATTTCCTCCGCCAACGAAACGCTACTACAGTAACTGATTAAGAAAATAGACTTGCGGTGCATGCACTCCCTGCCATACGCCGAAAAGCAGTGCACGGGAAACATATCGTAGATGAGGATATTGATAAATTCATACATATAAGCGGTGACAAATTAACGATATTTATTCATGGTTACCATAGTAAAATAGTAACCGTATAAACATATTTTAGAATCTTCCAGATGCTATATTTTTTATTACCGCGTATAAAAAGTCAAAAATTATGGCCTTTAGTCAGAGAGCGATAGAGGAAATTAATCTTTGGCGTAGATTAGGGCGTTAACATAAAAATTTCTCGCACGGTAACGTATAACGAACGGTATCGGATGGAACTTTTACGTCGCAGGGGATAAAATATTCGGAACATTTATTTTTCCCCTTCTTCCGCGAAGATCCATGGCGTCATCCGATAAGGTCATTCGGCTAAATTACTCAGAAACATTACCTCCTGGGACGGAGAATTAACCACTTTCTCCGACGCAATATCCCTCGGGTTCGGTCCCGCCCATCGCCTCAGCTAATCATAGTTGCGACAGATCGCCTTCCTCATCTTTGGTTACAGCCCGCCTTTGCTCATCAGCGAACCTCTCCTCCCACACCTTAATCTCTAAGAGCCACCTCTCATTTCACTTCTTTCCCATCCGCCACGCCTTTTTCATTAACTCGGCCTCCACCCGACACTGCCTTGCCATCTACCGGCAACGGGAGAAAAGGGCCCCAAAAGTGTCGTTCTTCACTTTTTTCCATCCTAACTCCGACGTTCGCCGCTAATGGGCGGGAGGAGCGTGAAGGGGCGGCGCCCGTGTCGCGAGCTGGCGGGAGGACCAATTTCACGGGGAATGGAGTCCCCCAAATGTCCCGTACGTCATCTCAGAGTTGACGTTAATTAAGTAATGAGAGGATGGAGGAGGAGGTGAATTTTGCGCCAAAGTTTGCTCGCGACGAGCGAAAAAGTTTTTTAACCGCCTCTCCTTCATTTTCCTCGCTTAATGTTTCGGTACAAATTACTCTTTTTTCCTCCGGAGCTCTTGGAGGGCGAACCTCATTAAATATTACGGCGAATTTTGCTCTCCGAGTTTTTCGAGGGCGCCTTTATTAGAAAAGTCTGCGAGGAAAATCGGCGCAAAGTTTAAAGCGCGACTGCAGATTATAATGCAAAGTTAATTAAGTCGTTTCGGGTCGAATTTTGAGGGAGGACTATATTCCTGAGTTGGCTGCCAGGAAAATGTAATGACCAGACTGATGCGGAGACATAAAATTTAGTATTTTTATCATGAAAAATTGTCGATAACCTTATGCAATATATTCCGTTCTTAACAATATCCAGATGTTTGCATGTTGAGATATGCAATTAGCGCTTTTCCTGTTGGCAAGCTTATTTCATATTTTAATTGTCTACCGACTGCTACGAAATGTAAGATAGAATTACATTTTCAGTGGAATAACATTATATGTATGTTACCCGCAAGTTGATATTGTTATTGCCATTTGACTACGAAATCAAACCAGCATCAAACCATGATGGGTGACAAAATAGTTTTAATCTCTCGCTAGCAGAAGAGTTTGTTGCGGGCAAAATGTCAGAGAAAAAGTATACACCTCTTCCATTCTTTTTCTGGGGATCACTTTTGTATGCAATTAATACTAATATTTTATCGTTTATTGAAGAGCTATCCGCTTGTGAAGATTGGAGGACAAGTAGCCATTTATTATCTTCCTTTTCTACTCCTTTCGGTATTTTACAGGAAGGAATAGGTCTTTGATTACAGTTTTTGACTCACCTTTATCATATAAATCAATGAATACTGATAAATAGGATGAAATAAATGTATTGCAGTATTGGCTGTTCTGGTAGAGTATAGGAGAGAACAATTGAAGTTTTTTGGCATATTTTTACGTATTGAGATTGAAGGATCAACTGAAGAAACGTTGGGAAGAGGAATAAATTTAAGAAACCAACCTGCGAATTTGAATTGAATCGTTGACAGAGAAATAACCTCTGGTCAATCGGGGATTTGAATTCATTTGATTAACCTCTCTTTGATTAATGTATCAAGGCTCTTTTATGTCGTATTTGAGGGGAGGTCTGATCTTCAATGAAGACAAGCCGCCTCCTTTACTTGTCTTAATAAAAGAACGGAAAAGTAATGGGATTCGATAAGATCCTCAAACTGCCATCATTAGAGAGAAAATACGATACCGAATCCCCCTTGCGGCAAAGGCATTCGAAACGGCATGAGATTAAACTTTGCCCAGAAGGGCAGTTGCGGCTGGACTTCATGCGATTGTTACGGTATTCCTTTGCCTCATCTCTCCAAAAACCCTTTCTCCCGGGCCCATCCCGTTCGCTAACCATCTCAGTTCCCCTTTCAGCTCTTCGGTAATTGCGTTTTCGCCAACTTAGCATCGGCCGCCTGTGAAATGCAAAGCATGGGGGCGGGAGAATGTATCCCATGCATATTAATTGGCACCCCCTCCCGGCTTCCCTTTTCTTCCTCCGGGATATGTTGATTGTGCGTGGGTTGACCGTAGCGCCATTGCAGATGCGGTCTCCGGCGGAATTTGTGTTTGTGCGAGATGAGGGCGCCACTGCGTGGATTAGGCGGAGCGACGCCTGTGGATGGAGTAGGCAAAAGGTTGGATTCCGATTAAACTTGATGAGGTTTTAGGGGCGCACAATGATTTTCCCGGCGATGCTATGGAATCGTGCTGGAATTTGGAACCATCGCAAGGGCGGTTGAAGGCTTCCGCTGATCTGCGATTTGGTTGTTTCAAATTCTTTCGGTGGTGAAAACACATAGCCGGGGTCATTCGTCAGTGTTATTTTCATTGCATATCTGCGCGTTTCCTTGGAAAGAAATTGGCATATTTTAATACATCTATCCTTCCGCTTCTTTATCAGCAAAGGAATCACGTTTTTCGATTAAAATGAATGGAGAAATTGTGTAATTTTAATAATTGGAATTAAGAATGAGCAAAATACTACCGCAATTGGTCGAAGTAATGTGATAAACTGGTACTCTAAAACCAAATTGAAAGGTAGTATCTATAAAGTGATTTGATTAATGTGGATAGTGATTTTCCGTTACTGAATATGGCAACATTTTCGCTGAAACAACAATAAAGTTTGTAATCTTTGAAAGTTAAGGGTAGAAAGTATTCCCTCTGCTACTTTCTAAGTACTCGGTGAGCTCCAATTTGTTCGCATTCAAGGTTAATGTTTTCTTTCTTTTAGTTTCACCGATTTTCTTTGTTCGCGCTCTGAAACTTCCGAATTATACGCAGCAGTGTGGAGCTTATTATTGTTTAAAATATAATATACATATTCAATGGTATATATTTCGAAAAATAATCATTGAGTCGAAATAAATTTATATGGATATGGAATTAATCACTTGATATAAAATTGGTTCTTATATGAGGCAATTCGCAACAGTAAATAATCCATGCTCTATGATAATAATGTGAAAGCGATACTTGCTTTTCGCGGAATCGTATGTTGCCGGAAAAGTTTTCCGTAATAGGCTGGTTTCCACCGAATGCAGGTTCTTTTATACACAGTTTCCTCTGTGATAATAACACGACTTTACTTGGACGATACTTCTTCTTACATCTAACCCTTCGTCAGTTATGATTGAAGAGAAAGTTCACAGAAGAAAACTACATCGAGGGTTGAAAACCTAACTTTGCTAAAGGAGAAAATACACCGGAGCAAGGAAAAACCCCCAAGGGCTCCAAACACCTGATAAATAGCAGCTTATGCTTCCGTAAGTTCAAACCC
Source organism: Ladona fulva (assembly GCA_000376725.2). Classification (NCBI taxonomy): domain Eukaryota; kingdom Metazoa; phylum Arthropoda; class Insecta; order Odonata; family Libellulidae; genus Ladona; species Ladona fulva. The sequence continues at coordinate 284,993 of KZ308653.1, forward strand.
TTCCCACAATGAAGAGAAGGTGAAAGCGTCGCTTGAGAAGTAATTGCGGCGATTTTGCCTTAAAGTAGGCAGTCCGCTACGCACAAGGTGTTGCCTACTTTATAAAGCCCTACGACTCCCTCTAGATTCCATCGAAAGAATTTCGAACTTCATTCGCATCTGTTTTCTTTCGTATAATGGACAATGTAATACCCTGAAATTGTTATATATATGCCTGCCAAAAAGCGAAACTCGACCAAAACATTTGCTCGAAGGGACATTCCCTTCATCTCTAAGAATATGAGGTCGATAGCATCTAAAGTTCAGTGAATAAGTATTACTTTCCACGTTCACGTTTATTCAGGTGTGAATCTTTAGTTCCTATTAAAGCATCCTTAGACCCGTGACAATTCCTATTAAAGAGTAAATTGGAAACACGAAGAATGTTGATCGAACAGCCAAATGTATAAATTGTGATGTGATCTGTGCATTTACAGTTGTACTATTATGTATCTGTCACAATCTCTCGAACTTAATTTCTATAGTCGTCCTTCACTTTCTACTTTTGACATAAATTCCTTGAATCTGAATGATTTAAGAAAAGCTCTCCGTAAGATCTGATAAAAACCAAGGTAAATATCTAAATTCACTGTTATAACGAAGTTAACGAAGACGAACTTAACTGAAGTTCTGAAAGAGGCTATGGAGGATAAAATTTAGTTTATTTTACAATGATATATTTCAATAATTAATTTCATGATTTTCTTAATTAAATATCGATTGCTTGCACTTGTGCATTTGAGGTTTTGTATATACAACTCTTATATTTAACTCCATTTTAATTTTTAAATATAATGCGAGAGTCTATAATAATCATAATAACAGATTATTCTTGATTTTATATTTATGAAAACCCTCTACATGTTCAAAATTATAAATAATTGTGAGGTGCCTTGAAACAGTTGGCGCATTTGGCCTGAGTCTGCAGACAAATAGTTGATAAGAAATAAGAAACCAAGAGTTTTTCAGAGATAAGTGCCTAAGCAATTTTTTTAGTAAGTACTGCTAATGCCAGCAAAATATCCTAATTCATTCTCACAATCTTTAATAATGATAACCGTTGATACTTGCTTTAATGTCGATATACTATATCTCGAATGCTTGTATGTTGAATGCTTAAGATATACGTTATTGTTATCGAATGATTTTGCAGTGCATCATGCATCAGTGCATCTGTTAAACTCGCAGTGACCGCTTGAATCTTCCTAAAGGAACACTTGATAACAGCAAGAAAATATTACAGAAGATGAGGCAAAAAGAACGGATCTTACATCCGAATTTTCTGGAAAATGTGCTAATATACCCAGCCCTATGCTGTCTAAAAGTTGAATTTGCTGAAGAATTTGAGATTCGAAGACCCGAAAACGAAACAGAAGCATTATTAACGGAGCGTTGGCATCTTTTCTCCGGATTTTCAATTCCTGCCAACGAAACCCCATCGACGTTCAACCGCAATTTCTCGGAGAAGGGATCCGAAGGGCCCATCTGAAGAGCGACCCATTTGCTAAAACAGCGACCCTTCTAATTCCGCCTCACTCGTCGTTCATTGGGCCCAATGCGGTCCTCCAGACCACATTCCCAATTCCGCACCACCCTCATCCATCCTCCACTATCTCCCTTCTTCCAATTTCTTATCCTCTTTCCTAATTTTATCCTCTTTCTTTCCTTGTCTTCCTAAATCTCACTTCCCCCGTGATCGATGTCTCGGAACTGTCTCGATTATCGAATTCGTCTCCGTTGCCATTAACTCGACGATTATAGCCGTCAGTCGATTTATCGACTCGCTCCGCAAGAAACAAGGTTTTTATCTTCCTTTTTTTTTACACAACGATTTACCCAAGAGTCGATGTGTGTAAGGGAATAGGGACGTTGTGGTATTATTCCCTCGTTTTCCTATGAGGACATCTTTCAGTTCCGTTGCAATATTATGCTCGTGTATGGCGATTGTTTATATTCTGAGTCGAGATCTCTTTACGAATGTTAACTTAGCTTTTGAAGAAATCAAAACGAACATTTCTGACATTTCAATTTTACACGAGGAATTCTAGTGAAAATAACTCCATCGCGCAGTATTAATTTAGATTGAAGTAATTTTAAATAAGAAGTGAAAGTCTATCGGGATAGCAGTATTTCATTTATAACCAATTTACGGGCTTTTAAAATTAAATTTTGTGATCTATTCGTATCTTTCTCATTACCACTGGAACCGCATAATGATAATGGGAATAAGTTTCATTTTCCTTTTCGTGAAAACCAATAAATAATGCATGAGAGGTTGTAGTTCTGAGCTCAAACCTGGTCACTCCTTATTGATCGATGAATATGTTACACACTTAGGGTTAGTACTTTCTTTGCAAGTGAAGACTCTTCCCCATTACAACATTCTGACATACTGAGGGAAGCAAGAACCCAATTATCTCACTCCTCATCTTCCCTATTCTCTTCATGCCCACTACAAAGCAGTTGGTGGCTAATGGTGAAGGGGATGAGGCTCAACCTCCGAGCAGGACATTTTACATTCAGTTTTCAATCCATCAGCGTACGATTCCGTGATACATTTTTCCATTTCCGAAGCATCGTCAGATTTCTCTCGCAGCCCCACGCAATTAAGTCTTCCTTTGACGGTCCGCGCGGCGCAGAAAGGAAGGAAACTCGCCGTCATTATAAAGGCCGTCCTTTCGCCTCCCTTTCCGATACCACTCGGATCCATCCTCCAGTGATCCTTATTACTGCACTTCCTTCCCACAGACCCTCCCACCCATTCGTCATCCACGCCCAAACGAGGCGAAAAGAGAGGCGAAAAACCTTCAAGAATACGTCCAATCTTCATCCCCACCGGGATCTCCCTCAACGCCCACCAAAGGAAGCGGACCAATGAGAGGCCGTTATCTTCTTAATTAGAATCTCCAACCACTGAGCCCCGTGGCAGCTCGTTAGCACCATCCCCTCCACCCCTTTTCCGGTTGTTGGGGGAGGAGGAGGGAGCGCTTTGTGATGAGTTTGCCTTCGGCCAATCAGTACTCTCCCCAGGGCACTCACTAGCGCCGTCTATGAGCGGTGTCCGGCGGCTTTGATAAGGGGTGGAGAGCCCTTGCGGACACTCTTGGGAGCGAAATTAAACGGGCGCGATTCGCTTAAGCAATGCGGCCGTAAATTGGGAGTTTGATTGCGGAGAAAGTTCCTCCTCCAGTCCGCCTTTATTCTACCTAAGGTCTGAATCCACCCTTTCTTTCCTCCCCAATAAACAGACTAGAGTTTCCACCCCTACCGCTCTTAGCGGGGCTGAGAGAGACAAAGAGGTCCGTGCCAACCTCTCTTAACCCCCCTCTTCCGTCACACCCCTTCCGTACATTCCACTTGGCTGCCACCTCCCTCTTCTCCGGGGGTCCTAATGTTATCGACCGGTCTGAGTCGCCAGGATCCGACGCATGCGCTCTTCGCCATTCATTTCCGCCCCCTCTGATTCTCTTTCTCTCGTACTCCGTCCTCTTTCCTATCGTTTTCGTCTAGTAGGTGACTCTAGTTTGACCCCCTCTCATCGCTCCCGCTCTTTGGAATTCGCCGAGAGAAATTTTCGTTAATTTTCGAACGGCGAGTTTACCTTCGGGTTTCTCTCAAGCATTCCGTATTAGTGATTTCATCGCACTGTATCTAGTGGATTTTGGGCATCTTTTTGGTGCAAAAGTTTTACCTATGTATTTACACATTCCACTGTAATGTACTACATTGTATCTTATTTGAATATTCGATAATAAGGGGTCGAAATGGAAACATTTCTTTACTAAAGAATATCGCTTTAGGAGGGGTTCGCAATGCGATTAAATCACGTAACGACGTATCTTAGATTCAGTAAAGCTGCAAAAAGCCGTAGTTTGCAACTAACCGTCAGGAAATTCCAATCAACGGGGGATAGGCTTTCCGTGGTCGCACCTAGCAAGTATTGTTCTCAATACGTATTTCGGCACCTACCTTGCCATCTTCAGGAAAGTAGATAACTGGTTATCAGGTAATATGGACCAGTTATCTTCTCTCCTGAAGATGACAACCTAGGTACCAAAACGTGGTGGATTATTCGGAATAAAACAACTTAGGATTATTTGAGATTGAAACTTTCGTCTATCAATTTCCTCCACTATAGATTCTGATAAATCGGAAGTATTAATGGTTTCCCAAGTAAGCATTAATGAATACGAGGGTGACTGAAACGATTTAACACTAAAAAAATGGTCAAATTACGGATAAAAAAACAATTCAACCTCAAATTAAACCTTCAAATTCCCAAAAAAAAGGTGCCAAAACCAATTGGATCAAATTGCCGGCAATCGCTGTGTTATTAGGTCATCCATGCCGCAATTTTTTGACATTTTACGAGATTACGTGATCATTTCGTGACAAGGGCGTATAAATTCAATTATAATCACAGAAAGTGGAATTCTGTAGAGTATTGTTGTGCGGTTTCTTAAAGAATGTGGGGACACGAGTATATTCGTGGCGATTTTCTGGTGATTCTCTTCCAAGCTTCATCAACCATCACCGGGTTATTGCTGGGGAGAGTGTTTTTGAAACTAAAGTAATCTCAGTTTTCTATCGGCGCATATTCTTTCAACATCCTTTTATTCCATTGGACATTCCTCGTTGTTCATCAAACCATCCGTTGCATTCCATAGTATAAGAGGTATTGACGATAGTCATAAGATAAGAAGTTTCACCCAACACAGTTTCATGATGTCGGTCTTCTCACTTTCTTTATCAAGCCACAAACTACATGATGGAAGTGTTTGACTCTACTTCGTTTTCATTTAATGACGCTTGGCTATTGGCTAAAGTAAAAAACGAGTCGCCAGAATTCAAGCAAATTCTGATGAGTTGTAGAGGATAGTCGCATAAACGGAAAATTATTAGTAAAAATGGTAAAATGACAGTGAGTTTACAGCGGTAACTCGTGCGTAGCACAGACGTAATTCAAACTCAATAGAGTAAATAACTCAAGATCATGACCTATTTAGAGGCCTACTTTGCGAATAGTGCTTGAAATGTATTTCCGATTTCTATGAAATTAAACGGTCTAATTCTTTGTTTTGCTCATTAGTACGCAAACTTTTAGTGTTAATGTAACAAATCACGACGGATAAATACTCTCTTGTTGAAGTAATTACGTCTCTTTTAGCTGTATCAATTCCATAACTGTGGATGCAATGAGGAAATCACTGTCATTGTTTGTGAGGAAGGTTAGAAGCTGGTTAATGTAATTTTTCTAATTACATGATACATAATAATTCATTTAATTACATAGTTAAACGTTTGCAAGGTGAATTTCTAAATGCTGTCTGTTCTAATTTAAGCATATCAATTAGTGCATAATTTATAATAATTTGAAACATATCATATTATAAGCTGCGATGAAAAATGTTAAAAAAAAATCTTTATAAGTCAACTCCTTTCATTAAATGTTAATTTTTTATTAAGCGGTTGCTTCGTCGGCAGTATAATGTTCATTCACTGTGCTGAATGCTTGTCATAAAGCAGCATCATTTAATATGTTCAGTTGCATCGCCTTTTTCTACGTAATTTGATAATTTCTGAGTGTTAATTAGATTCAATCACCGTTGCATTCATTACTGCTTACTTAGGAAACCATTAATACTTCAGATTTCTCGGAATCTATAGTGGAGTAAATTGATAGACATAAATTTCCATATCAAATCATCCTAAATTATTTTATTCCTAGTAATAGAATAACGAATTTAAACTAATTTAATTATAAAGGGATTTAAGATGCTTTAGATTAAGAAGGCCGCGCCATAGGCTGGATATCTTCCATCCATTAGCTGAATGGAATCAAGCTTCTCATAATCGGTTATCGATTAAAGAGAGAATTAAGGTCAGCAGTGACGATTCGTGCATCCTTTATCGCCCAATGAAGTATTTTGTTTCGAGCTAACGAAAAAGTATAAACATTTTCTCCAAATTCTTAAATACTTAGCGAAAAATTAATGTAACTGCTACAGAGTATCAGTGCTACTGAAATAATCCTATTGTGAAAATTATTTCGTTGGGTTTTATCCATTTCATTGCACCACAATGCTTGTCTATTATTATTTTTTGTTGGGACTGTTGCAATGAATGAAGCTTTTCATTTATAGACTAATATTATTTTCCTACATTCCAACATGCCTAGAATGGTAAATTTCCATCAGTGAAAGGGGATAAAATGTAATATGTCTTATACATCGTTTTCGGCGGTTGCTTTCTTTACTTCAGCATTCATAATCATACCGGCCCGTCCGTTTCATTGATTGTAATTATGAATGAATGATATATTAATCGGAAAAAACTCTCCGACTCACTACCAGGGGTGGATCTAGAAACTCTTCAAAAGAGGGGGTCGGTAGTTGCGAAAGGGGCTGGGTTGGGTTGGGGCAGTGTTTATCAGGGGTGTGCGATTTTCTTATGTACTCATCTCCAACTAACTTTCAAAATGCTATTCTTGCCTGATAAATGTAGTAAATATATAATGACCATGGAAAAACTTCATTCGCTGATTTTAATTATGCTTCTCGTCATATCCCACGTAAATTGCCATTACTGAATCGTCACCTTCGCGCCCCTCTGAATCCGTATCCTCGCGAATCTCTGAATGCTCACTACTCGCAAAATCGACAGTTCATTAAAATACCTCAACATTCGGTTTGTTAAAATATTAATTATTTCACGAATTTTAATCATAATTGCATCTCAATTTTACAATACATTTTTTTTCTAACCTTTAAACTAAGAATCGTCTTTTATACCACCTTATGATATTTTATAAATTAACCCATGAACGGCTAGGTTAGAAATAGTGAGAAATTTACCGTTTTTTTCTTTTGTAATGCTGTGTTTATGTGGTAGATGAGATAAGTAAAAAATATGAACTCTTTAAAAAGTAATTTTGCGCTTTTACAACTTCGGCGCAATCCACTATTCCAGTTAAGGATATGCAAATCCCAGTCATATTTACGATTTCACTTTTTCTGATGTCCTCTTTCATAGGTTAGAACTTCCTAACTTCTTAAATTTGTAAAGCACATTATGGATTTGTTAAAATCTCGCGGCACATAAACGTTTTGAGTGCTTAAATAAAAACTGATAAAATCAAAATTTTCCTCGAAACATTTGCTACGTAAATTAGATGGAAAAGGAGAGAGGGATTCGGAGTAAGTTCATGAAATCTCTGAGAAAGTTAAGGAAGATTAAACCTCCTGTTTTCAAAACCAAATATAAATTAACTCATCGTTATGGTATGGTTGAAGCCAAGGGCGGTTTAAGGTATTAGAGCATCCCAATTCTAAGTCATACGGACGCATCCACTTTTCCATATTTTCTTACATATTTTAATGTAAATCATACTCAGGGCGCCCTTAATTAGCAAGCGGGCAAATACTTTCCTTCCCCATCACCTAGAACCGGCCCTGGTTGCTGTTCTCCAAGCTATCCTGTTCCCAGTCAATCGCTTCATCTAATATATAAATTGCTACGCGTACGCTCGTATGATTCAGGTGCTTGGCGTATGAATCGGATGAGAAGATGGAAAGCGATATCTAATATACGTTCTTCACTGACTGACAGATGGAGAGCGCCAATGGTTTAGACAGTTCAAGCAAACTTTTCAGCTATTTCTACACCAGTTCATAATCTAAATCCTACCCATAACCTGCCTCTCATAATCTAACCAAAGTCTTCCTATATAGTTCCTCCCTTCCACTATCCCTACCAATACAAATCATGATAGAAGGGACGTTAGCGGCCACGGGTTCGATTCCCGTTGCGGGCCTACGTGCGAAATGATTTCAGTTGTCGAAGGGCTTTTAACAATACTATACGACTACTACTGTATCATTATAGAACGCGTCAAGGGAAGCATATGATTAGTTTTTTTCTACTTCGTCTTCGGGATACTATAACCCAATCGAATCACACGGTCCTAAATATTTGTTTACAGTAAAGGGGTACGGATTTAAATTCCGTTCAATAGGAGAAATTCTCATACTCTATATTGAGAACCTCCTCGCTAAGGGATTTGTATCCTATCGCACGAAGAAACATATAAAGATAGCTTTCCTCATTCTCTAGTCAACCCAAAATGCCACCTACTGCCCCAGCTGATCTCCTCCGAAACCTCCCTCTCTTCATCCAATGCATGCCAACGAAGGTAATTCATCTTTTCCTTCGCCCCCACTCCTTTCGCATTTATAGGCGAAGGGGTTCAAATCCGATGGGCAAACATACCATAGAGACCTCCGGGTCGCACCGGACCCGTTCAGGGAGGAAGAGCTCCCGACAAAGACAAAGTTTGAGGAATGAGCGGAAGGGGTGTGGGGGAGGGGGCATGAGGGACGGGGCATGAGGGACGGGGGAGAGTGAGGGTTTTTCACGCTTGGCCGATCCCGCGCCGTCATGGCTAACGTCTCCAGAGAATGTGCGGACCGCCGCTTTGTTGGTGGACATCGGGAGCAAAGGGGAAAAAATACATGAGAATATGCGAAGAGGATGGGTCTCCGCTGGAAGACGTGTTGAAGCATTACTCCACTTCCGATTCGCCATGAGTCACCGGTTTTGAAATGATTCTCGTAAAAATTCGAGCGAACTTTTTCTAGGGAGTCGTGCGTAATTTTTCTCGTGGCAATCGCGATGAATAAGAACTCATAATGACTTCCGATTCGCATACTCATGCAAACACATCTCCCTCTAGATTATCAGACATGAAAAGGATACAACGGAGGGGAAAATAAGTACTTTTGCGGAGATTGTTATCTCCCCTTACATGCCCATACTAATAAAATCAAGAATTTTTCAAAACCGTCCAAAAATTGGTAGTCCCCTGCACTTTAGATTTAAGATTTAGATTTGTATCCCGCAAGTCGCCAGTGGTGCATGTCGGGGGTTGTAGTAACACTTTCCCAATCTACCCTATTGACCTCTCTAATGCTACGCCGAAAGAACGACCAGAAGTAACTATCTGTTTTACTGATTACTTCCTTGTATATTTTTGTCGATGCCCTTCTAAAATCGCGCTCTTTTTTTACCGGAATTAAAATGTGCTTTACTTCTCCTAAAAATTCTGAATCGATTAATTATTCGTAAGGCTTCCTTTAGTTATCTGATCTTCTCAACTGGAGCAAATTCCACCCGAGGGATTCTATTATAGCCGTAACGCTACTGTCGAACCTAAAATCTCTAGTGAAAAAACTGCTGCTCTACGTTAGACCATGTCTAAATCTGAGACTAACCCAGCTTCACGTGGATCCCAGATTGCATAGCAGTATTGAAGACTAGGTCAAATGAGGGAAGAGAAAGCAATTTATTTGATCTAGATGGGAATCCCCTTAGGGTTCTACTTGTTAAACGTTGCGTTCTATTAGCCTTTCCTCTAGCATCTCGAATATGTTCCTCGAACGATAAACTACTCCTAGGTATTTATTGTGGCACGATGTCTGAATGGGTTTCCTATAATTTGGTATTTAACTTAATGGCAAATCAGCACGCAAATTTTATACTAAAGTTACTTCGTAATCTTTTAAATCCTTTGGCACGACCGAGATATCGTGGAAATGAAATTTTATTTTTAGAAAACGAAAGGTAAGCAGTTCTCATTTTTATTTTGGAGATTCCAGTTTCGGCGTTACTCCGCTTCAAATACGCTTCAAATACGGTAAAGTTTCGAACATGAATACCTAACAAGTACTTAGATACTGATATCAAAGTAAAGTTACACATTACGTAGCTTATCTTCATCAATTTTTTTATGAAAACCCTTACTGTCATTTCAAAGACTTAGACATCGATTTCGATAACTGACGATAATGGTCAAAAATTATAAAAATCTATATATTTGTTGAGAATAAAATGTAATGGATTCATTAAAATATCTTCCTCAATAGCTGAAAATTTACTGAATCCCTCCATTCGATGCTTTCACAGATAATCTCCAATGAATAAGTGTAAAAAACAAGTCTAACTTTCTATGCTACGATATGTACATATCTATATAGGCTGATAGGCTGTATTTTAATTGTAGATATATGAACTTAAGTTCTCCTAAATATCATCCCTCGTCCAATTTAATTGACTGGATGGATTACTTATAGATACAATATTTTTGATATATGAAACTATGAGGAGTACTTAGTTAGTTAGTAGCAAATTAGAAATAGCTACAAAAACATTATTTTCATTGGCGATCCCAAAAATCTTCAGTTTTCAGCTGTATTGAGTTATGTGTGGCTCAAAATGCAGTGAAACAATTCAAATAGCTCATTTGTTACAGAGAAAACTCGATGATAACTAGATAATGAGAACGGTTTTGCTTTGCTCGAGGGGCGATAAGTATCACAGGCAACGCTCCTATGAACAAGATTTTGCATTGCGAAGATCGATTGCATCATTTTCGTTCTCTTTGACCTTTCCCCTCACTCTTAGAATCGCATCATTTCCCTAGCGTGGTATACGAACCCGAAATTTGAATAGCGCCCTTGAACAACGTCACACATACAAGGGCCATAAAACAGTAACGACAGCCGATTCGCTATCCAATGCAACGAAATAGCTCTTTACGCCTTATCCTCAGCGCCTTCAGGTACAGACGGAGGTGAGAGTCAGCGCAAGAAAAGAGCGTCGGTAATGGCTTTACCGGTGGGTAATGCATCATTGTAGATAGACTTTTGCTCACGTAGACCATGGAGAGAGTTACCAGCAGGACCAGCCGTAATGGAGTCGCCGAGATGGAAGGTAATGAGTGATGCGAAGAACAGATGGTCCTTCCGGTTGCATCACCACCAGTCCTGACATCGTGAAGTAGAAGGGCGAAACATACTGAATGTGGAATAAAATGCGATGTTTTCTGGCTGTGGTGAAAACTTTGAATGGATACTTGACGTCAAGATCTCATCGCTTACTTAATTAGAGTAATTTAGAGAGCGTTTCTTTCTTGAATACATGTTTCTCATACTTAGCTAGTATGAATTTTTCGGCTTTATTTATCATATGTAAATATTTTCGTGTGGCCTTTCTACCCTCAATTTCTTTCATCGTGAAATTATACTAAAAATAAATTCTTAGAGTATTTTATACTTTCGAGTGATTATATATTTAAGCGGGACCCTAGAATCGAAGTTTTAGCACGCTAGCAAATTATTTCGGAGTCAATTTCCAGCTGCATTATGAGAAAATCATTTTCGATTTAATCAATTCGATTTTGTATATTTCCGTAATACTTTTACAGTGATTCACGATTCAATCTCGAAGCTATACCTCCTGTAACTGTATATTACGAAATACTTACAAATAAATGTTCAAAGTGTGAGTAGAAACCGAGATAAATAATTGTAAATTTGACGTTATTGTCGCAAGTGAGCCACAATATTATTTTCATTTTCAAAATTACTTCTGAAATATTTTTAAATAATCGATTAGGTTTGTGAAAGATTGATATTGGATTGTATTTGCCTCAAAAATTACTTGAAATCTTCTATTCAAACCTTGAAACACATTTGCTATTCAAGATGCGCATAAACCAATATTCTGGATACGAAAGTGAGCACATAAATAAGCATAAGAAATGAAGTCGCTAGATAAACCATAAAAATAGCTAAAAATTGCTAAATTCGTATAAAAATGTCGCTAAAAATATTTAAAAGTTATGACGGCTTGAAATTGCTTTCACAAATATTGTATGAGTTCAGATATTGAATTAATTAAACAGTTATTATGCAGCCTGCCTCTAAAAAAGTAGTTACATCGAGCTACAAAATCGCGCAAGTTGCATCAAGGCCTGAAAATTATTCAGCCCACTTGTACCGCGTAGTCATAATCTCTTTTTAGCTACACTGACATTAGTTCCGCTCCCATTTCAATACGTGGATATACATGTTAGGATTGCAGTGTAACCAACTCCAAAAAAGGTATTCGTCCGAGTTCGAAGTAGATTTAAGGCGGATTCATCGCCAAGAAAAAGGGACGTCAATTTTAAACAAACAATGTTACTTCTAATTCATAACCGTTCCAATTTACGAGCAATTCCTTTAGGATAAAAAAATATCGATCCTTTGCCTTAGAATGAAAAAAGAATCGATCGATCCGAATAATCGATCTGAAAAAATGACAAATACAACGAGGAGTCAAAACGCGCGAGAGGTCGAGTTATGCACCCAGTTCCTCAAATGGAAAAGCAAATTCTTATGTGATATCGTAAGCCACCCCTTCAGCCATTCCCGAAATGCAAAAAAGTCTGCAATTCCCCTGCAGATATTAAGGCCGCATTCACGCTTGACTACCGCATGTCTCTCTGTCCTCTCACCTTCCCACAATTCCCCGCTTCCCCTCCCCACCACCTTCGAATTCCAAACCTTCTTCGCCTCCCCAATGCGTTTAATTCTGCGACTCACCCATTGGGCCCTTTCCGTTATTTCCTCAGCCAATCGATTCCGTTCGGACACCCCACGGACAAAGCTCTTCTTTTATTTATATGAGGAGGGCGCCACTTTCTTCCAGAGCCCTCCCTCCCCCTCTCTCTGCAAAGGAACGGAAAGCTCCTGCATTTATCCTTAGACTTCCTCTGCCTCCATTATCACATCCGCTTGCCTCCCCTCCCTCTGCTTCCCAAAAGACCGTTTTTCCTTCTCCAGAACCCCCAAAGTCGCCTTCTTTTTTATCTTTCTAACGCCCCTTTTTTGTCTATCCGCTCGTCTAAGTCCTAGCGACTTAAGAGCTACTTTTCACATTTAATGGAGTTTTTTCGCTCCAAAAGGGTTTTATTTCCCGTTTTCGGAAGAGGAAAGGGTTCGATTGGTGCATTTAAGGAGCTACGTCACGTCTCGTTACGGTAATTTTTCCCTAAGAACCCCTTGACTGTTCTTTCTTCCTAAATCCGTTAGCGCAGTTCAGTTAGGATTCTGGATCATTTATTCATCACACGGTGCGTTTTTCCTTCTTAAAAAACATTAAAGTGATACATCCCTGGAAGGTGTATAAGATGACTTGGCATAGCAAGGCTTGTAACTTGGAAAAATCACTCAGAACATTGTTTGATGAGACAGGTACTTGAACCCGGGTCTTAGACTTACCGGGCGTGTGCTATAGCTATTGAGCAACCTGCAGAACCTCATGCCGATTTTACATTTTAATTTCAGTACGGAGCATCATCATTCTGCGAGACCTCCCTCAACACGTCATTGTATAATACGGTTCATACACAGTTTGGTAGGAGCTTCGTTGTTCTTAATCTTTTTCTTCTGGAAATTTTTACAATTGCGGTGTATTCATTAGATTACACTGAATCGTGTTTCTTCGCTTAACCTTTATTGCTTCACGAAACAAGGTTATGTTGGTTATTAGATATATTTTAAAAGTGATTCGACAGCTGTAGTAATTTCGCACGTAGGGTTTCCCACCGGGAATCGAACCCGGGATTTATCAGAAGGGTAATGACATAGGGGAGAAAACGCGTTGGAACCGGAGAGAAACCGGATCTGAACACTAATTTGGCGTTTTGATCGAGCTTAAACTTTTGCGATTCGATTTCGTTTCTATTTTTATCGAAAAGATCTTTGGCAAATACATTCCTAAGAACGCAAATGATCGTCTTTTTGCGGCTTTCTCTCAACGGAGTTTCGCGTTTCACGGTTCAGCAACAATTCGGGAGGAATCTACTCATTGCGCGGTGCGTTTTATTTCTTTTGTAGAGAACCTTTGATGCGTCTGCCTCCTTCCAGGAACTCATTACTTCCTCCGCGTTTAAACTCATCATTTCTCCGAGAGGAAAAGATTCGAAGCGAGATTGAACTTCGCGTTCTTCAAACAGAATTAAATTAAACATTTAAGTGTGAGGTGGAGTGCCTTCGAAGTTAACTCCTTCGTCTGAGATCCCAAACCTAATTAGAGAAGGAAAACTCACGGGCGAAATATCCTAGCGGAAATTTAAGCTCTCCTTTGGCGGGATAAAATGCAATCAATTTCGGCGGGATGGAATTTCTTTCGTTGTAAAATAATTCCTACTATACTCGAGAAACTTATTAGAACCTTTTCAAAGTTTCAGAGTATAGAGAGCTTCTAGAGGGACGTTGGTGAATTTTTCGAGTAGGTTCTCATTTATACTCATTCGCTTCTGAACCATTTCTTAAACAGGGTTTTTGACTTTTAAAATCGATCCTAAGTGAGTTGTCCGGTTTTCAGACCTTTATTAAATGAATAAATGCCCAAAATAAAACTTAACGGATTTTAAGCTACTGATTAATAAACGTTTCTCAGGCATTTGGTAATTATGCAGTTACTAGCCATAAGGTCTGATTAAATATCGCGAAATTTTGCTATTCCCTTTTGAAATGATTCTCATTATTACTACAACATTCACACTACATTTAGGGGGACGTCCTGATAATTGCAGACGCAACGCAGAAAATATGACAGTAAAAACAAGGAAACATATGGAAGTATATTAAATATTTCTTTAACGTCGTCAACTCTAAGGCCGGTTCGAATCTTATTTCCGCCAGCATTAGCTGCCAATAGCATTGGTAAGGGAATGAGGCTTACTAGGTAAAATGGGGTGTGAGGTAGTTTTCTCATGCTTTCCTCACTGAGCTTGAATGTCATTAATGGAAAAAGTCTCTCAAGTGCAGCAGAATGATGAATAACTCTTTTCATAGGAATTAATAAGGAATGATAAAGTACTTCATACTCAGTCATACATCAGTATCTTTATATTATTACAGCTATAACCAATATAGAGGCAAGTTTGATTGAATTGTATATTTTTGCTATCCGTTATGCAAGCACATTTGCATTTTACCTAACCTTTTTCTTTATGCAATGGATAAAATGTATAGATGATTCAAAGAACCCGACGGTAATCTCACTAATAATAATAATCAGCTTAACTGCGATGCTACAGGAGAGACATCTTTTTAGCATTGCAACGTCTGTATCGAAATCCATCTGCGAGAGGGAATCCTCCCCCTCGGCCATTGGAGCAATGCAATATTTTCGACCGATACTGTGCGAGACTTCCCTATCACCTACGCCACCCAAACGAAACTAACTGCACTTCCCCTCAACTTCGCCCCCCCGACGACACCCCCGCCCCCCACCAACTTCTCCCGAGAAATCCAGACCTGTACGGTCCACTGATTGTAATTCCTGCCTAGCGCCATAAATTAACCGTCCCATCCGACCAACCCTCCCTTGTCCCATCCCCCATTCTTTCCTCCCTTCTACGTCCTTAAGATCCTTCGTTCGCATTCGAATTCCCCCACTTTCCACTCCTTCTTTACCTTACTGCTTTCCGGGAGGTCTTTTGGAGACCATTGCCTAGGAGAGCCATAACACTACCATTCGGGAATGTGCGCCGTTGAGGAATCCAATCTGTTTTTCAGTACTACTCTCTATGGGTCGGTCACCCATGGTTTCGGGGGTTTTGATTTGTAATCCTATTGGAGGCTTAATGCGCTATGGTGTTTATAACGCCGAGGGGGTACGAGGAAATGGAATTGCTTTTTCTGTAAAGAACTCTCCTCGAGTTCTGCTTCTATTTATTTTTGGCGATCGTGTTAGCTTTTTATCTCTCGCCCTGATTTTCCCTATCATCTTTCATTATTTTCCGTTTTTCCTTCGTTGGCTTACGTTCATAAATATCAGTTGTACTTCTTTCGCAAATTAAATTGCTATTATTTCCGATTGTGCTCTAATAATATTTTCCATCACCTAAACTGGTTCCTTTTAGCGTAAATGTTTCCGTTGGCTCTTTGTAATAGTATTAGGTTATACATAATGTAAGAAGATATTTATGTATTCTTCATATAATTTTTAACTCAACATTCTTGCCGATTAAATATGGTTACCTGATACAGAATTTCATTCTTCCGAGTTAAGATAAAATAGTAAATGCAAATATTTCTCCTATTATAGTCTATTTGATTCAACAGCCTACCAAATAATATATGACAATTTTACCATAGGAACTTAAATAATTCTAATCCACCTTTAACTAATTTTGAGGCAATACTTTGCAAGTTTTACCTATTCCGATCAAGAAACGCAAATATCGCTCACACTGTTTCAAAAAGTAATATTAACAGTTGACCTTTGCAGTTCGGTAAATGAAAAATTTATGGCGACTATAGCTGCGTCGTTCAATTTTTTAAGTAAGGGAAAGGATATGGTAATTACTTTACACGTTGAGGTGTGCGCCTTAAAATCCAAGGGTAAACAGAAGTGAAAAATGTCGACATAGACTGGAACACAGGTATCCCACTTTCCGGGCAGGTATTCTACCCACGGAACTACCATGCCGTGTCAATTTTTTATGACCCATCATCGTCTTAGTTTTATAAGTGCTACAAAGAAATAACATAGTCTTTTGGATAATTTTCCCCTTCTAAACCTAATACAATTATCGTATATTTATGATTTTTTGGGCAAGTCAAAGGAATATTAAGTTTTTTCAGCGGTGTACAATTGTAACAGGATTAAAAAACAGCGCATTATACTTTTACCTTATGATCCGGTGAAGGCGATTCCAGGAACTGCTCTTTATCTTCTTTTAAAGTATTCTAGTCTGTAATAACACTTGTTTAGCATTCTGTTACAACCGCGAGTGAGATTCAAACTAAATCTCGATGGTGTCACAACAAGCATTCTCATGCTGCCAAAAAGAGCAACGATAATCATTAAAATTAGTTTTTTCGGCGTATTTACGTACGCATTGTCGGTAGGCGCAGCGTAATAAATTTACAAAATCGAAATCTCCTTCCGAAATTGCCGTGACATTTTTCGTAAAGTAATGCGTGGAACGGCGGATACCGGAAATAGAAAAATCTTCCGAAATTTCCCTCGGCGAACACTCACCTCCGCGTGTGTAACGACGCAAAAAAGAAACATAAATATAACACCGCAGCGGGAGCTCGGGCACGTTTTTATTTCCGGAATTCAATTTCTGAGCTGGAGAAAAGCGTCCTTGCGCATTACCAGAGGTCACCCTAATGAGAATCGCCAGAAAGAGGAAAAATTATTTTATTCCTCTCTGCTCGGAAAAGGTGGCGTGGGAGGAGATCCTTCTCTCCACACACACACACACACACATGGAAGCGCACACACACGCAGGGCCCCTCTTTCCAGCGGGATCGAGTAGGGTGCGAAGTGGAGGCTGGGGCTGATATTTCAAAAATCGAATATTGATCAGAGCCCGTGAGTTGACGGTTCGGAACCCGGAGAAGTTGAGGGGGAGGGCGTCAAGCGGTGATTGGATTTGCTGGAAGATGGGGGCGGGGGGGTGGGAACTCGGACGTGGG